>WNWK01052997.1:0-12005 GCA_009830355.1 Cherax destructor
GGCGTTAGACGACTTCATCTGTCATTTTCATCCCAACGGACATGTTGCCTTGTCATTTTCCATCGCAACGGACATGTTTCCTTGTCATTTTCCATCAAAACGGACATGTTTCCTTGTCATTTTCCATCACAACGGACATGTTGCCTTGTCATTTTACATCGCAAAGGACATGTTTCCTTGTCATTTTCCATTGCAACGGACATGTTGCCTTGTCATTTTACATCGCAAAGGACATGTTTCCTTGTCATTTTCCATCGCAACGTACATGTTTCCTTGTCATTTTCCATCGCAACGAACATGTTTCATTGTCATTTTCCATCGCAACGGACATGTTTCCTTGTCATTTTCCATCACAACGGACATGTTGCTTGTCATTTCCATTGCAATGGACATGTTTCTTGTCATTTTCCATCGCAACAGACATGTTTCCTTGTCATTTTCCATCGCAACGGACATGTTTCCTTGTCATTTTCCATCTTAACGGACATGTCTCCTTGTCATTTTCCATCGCAACGGACATGTTTCCTTGTCATTTTCCATCGCAAAAGACATGTTTCCTTGTCATTTTACATCGCAACGGACATGTTTCCTTGTCATTTTCCATCGCAACGGACATGTTTCCTTGTCATTTTCCATCGCAACGGACATGTTTCCTTGTCATTTTCCATCTCAACGGACATGTTTCCTTGTCATTTTCCATCGCAACGGACATGTTGCCTTGTCATTTTCCATTGCAACGGACATGTTTCCTTGTCATTTTCCATCGTAACAGACATGTTTCCTTGTCATTTTCCATCGCAACGGACATGTTTCTTTGTCATTTTCCATCTTAACGGACATGTTTCCTTGTCATTTTCCATCGCAACGGACATGTTTCCTTGTCATTTTCCATCGCAACGGACATGTTTCCTTGTCATTTTCCATCGCAACGGACATGTTTCCTTGTCATTTTCCATCGCAACGGACATGTTGCCTTGTCATTTTCCATCGCAACGGACATGTTTCCTTGTCATTTTCCATCGCAACGGACATGTTTCCTTGTCATTTTCCATCGCAACGGATATGTTTCCTCTTCATTTTCCATCGCAACGGACATGTTTCCTTGTCATTTTCCATCGCAACGGACATGTTGCCTTGTCATTTTCCACCACCCTCAACAGTTTTCCCTGTCATTTTTCATCGCCCTTTAGTGGATTCCCAGTCATATTCCATCACCATGGATGGGGTTCTCTATCATATTCCATTGCCCAGGATGAATTTCCCTGTCATATTCTGTATCATTGGAAGAGTTTCCCTCTCATTTTCCATCTTCCATGATGGGTTTCCTTCTAATTTTTCCATCGTTCTGTACGAGTTTCCCTGTCATATTCCATCACAATGGACGTATTTCCCTGTCATATTTCATCGTTCTAGACATGATCCCCTGTCACTTTCCATTGCTCTGGACGGGTTTCCTTAGTGTGTGTGTGTGTGTGTGTACTCACCAAATTGTGGTTGCAGGGTCGAGACTCAGATCCTCGCCCCGCCTCTGCTCTGTATGTGTGTGTGTGTGCGTTTGAGTGGAGGTGCATAGATATGTGTGAATATATATATATATATATATATATATATATATATATATATATATATATATATATATATATATATATATATATATATATATATATATATATATATATATAATATATATATATATATATATATATATATATATATATATATATATATATATATATATATATATATATATATATATATATATATATATATATATATATACAAAAAGATCACAGTAAACAGGTGATATCAAAATATGCAAGAAAACCACTATGAAAAATAGAAGAATTCCAAGCGCTTTCGTGACTACTCACATTATCAAGGAACTATAACAGGAAACATGACAAGAAGGGCTTATATAAGGGCGAGACTACACCTCACAGTCACATCACACTAACAAAGACTACACCTCACAGTAGCGTAACATCTCACGACTCTGTGAAGAGGAACATAAGAAAGGACCTGAAACTCTTCCCAAGAATTAAGATTAGTCCAATTTATTATTAAATTCTTCCCAAATTTTATTAATTATAAATGAATCAATTTATATAAACCAAAAGAAATATTCATATTATTTTCAAAACTGCTTTTAATGAAACATGATTCTATTATATTTCTCTCAACCATGGACTTGCTTGATACAACCTTCTCAGCATTTTGAAAATCAATTGGATGGTTAAAATCTCTCACATGAATAAATAGAGCATTAGAATCTTGTCCAGTTCTAATGCTATATTTATGTTGTTTTAATCTTAGTTCAAGACTTTTACCAGTTTGACCATAATAAACTTTATCGCATACTTTACAGGAATCTTATAGACACATCCGTCAGCATTTTGGGGGAATTTTTATCAAAAGTCTTTTTACTGTATCAAGATTTTTAAATGCAACTTTGATATTAAAATTCTTAAGAAAGGAAGGCATATCAACCAAGTTTTCATGGTAAGGGAGAACCAACATATTTTTGGTTGAATAAGGTTGGTTGTCCCTTTTGGATTGTAAAAATATTCCTAGCTATTTTAAAAGATTTATCAATTATGTTTCTTGGGTATTTTAAATCATAAGCTATTTCATAAATTTTAGAGATTTCTTCATCTATGAACTTTACCTTATATGTATGGATTAATAAAAACACACAAACCTGGTAATCCTGTTAGACCAATTATTAGCTCTATAGGTTCAGTTTCTTATAAACTTTCTAAATGGCTTGTTGATATTTTGAGCCCAATTGTTGGAAAAATTTCTAATTTTAATGTTAAAAACAACTTAGATTTAGTTGATAAATTAAGCACCTTGACTGATTTAAATGATTTCAATATGGTTAGTTTTGATGTTACCTCCTTGTTTACAAAAGTTCCAGTTGATGATTTACTAAGTTTCTTATCTGAAGAACTGGTTAATTATGATTTACCATTGCCAGTTCCTACTATCATTAAACTTATTAAACTTTGTATTGTTGATGCAAAATTTGTATTTAATGATGAGTTTTACACTCAGAAGTTTGGTATGGCAATGGGAAATCCTCTTTCACCTGTTCTTAGTAACTATATATGGAATTTTCGAAACAAGATTGCTTAACACTATCCTTCCCAATAGAGCTAAGTGGTATAGATATGTTGATGATATTTTGTGCCTTATGCCTAAGAATGTAGATATAAACCATTTCCTTGTTAAATTAAATAGCTTAGCTCATTCTATAAATTTTACTGTTGAATTCGAAGTAAATAACTCATTGCCCTTCCTAGATGTTTTTATTATTAAGGGTAACATTGATTTTAAATTTAAAATTTACAGAAAACCTACAAATAATTGTTCCTATGTACACTATTACTCTTCACATCAAGATAGAGTTAAAGTGTCAGTTTTTCTTCAATGTTTTTGAGAGCTTTACGTATTTGTAGTCCAGAGTTCATAGATGAAGAAATCTCTAAAATTTATGAAATAGCTAATGATTTAAAATACCCAAGAAACATAATTGATAAATCTTTTAAAATAGCTAGGAATATTTTTACAATCCAAAAAGGGACAACCAACCTTATTCAACCAAAAATATGTTGGTTCTCCTTACCATGAAAACTTGGTTGATATGCCTTCCTTTCTTAAGAATTTTAATATCAAAGTTGCATTTAAAAATCTTGATACAGTAAAAAGACTTTTGATAAAAAATTCCCCCCAAAATGCTGACGGATGTGTCTATAAGATTCCCTGTAAAGTATGCGATAAAGTTTATTATGGTCAAACTGGTAAAAAGTCTTGAACTAAGATTAAAACAACATAAATATAGCATTAGAACTGGACAAGATTCTAATGCTCTATTTATTCATGTGAAGATTTTAACCATCCAATTGATTTTCAAAATGCTGAAAGTTGTATCAAGCAAGTCCATGGTTGAGAGAAATATAATAGAATCATGTTTCATTAAAAGCAGTTTGAAAATAATATGAATATTTCTTTTGGTTTATATAAATTGGATTCATTTATAATTAATAAAATTTGGGAAGAATTTAATAATAAATTGGACTAATCTTAATTCTTGGGAAGAGTTTCAGGTCCTTTCTTATGTTCCTCTTCACAGAGTCGTGAGATGTTACGCTACTGTGAGGTGTAGTCTTTGTTAGTGTGATGTGACTGTGAGGTGTAGTCTCGCCCCTTATATAAGCCCTTCTTGTCATGTTTCCTGTTATAGTTCCTTGATAATGTGAGTAGTCACGAAAGCGCTTGGAATTCTTCTATTTTTTCATAGTGGTTTTCTTGCATATATATATGTCGTGCCGATTAGGTAAAACTTGCTATTTTGGCTTAAATAGCAACGCTCACCTTGCCATATAAGACAAGTGAAAATTTGTATATGCAATAATTTCGCCAAAATCATTCTGAACATAACGAAAAATATATTTCATTGTGTTTGTTTATTATTAAATTAATGTTAACGTATCTAAAATATATTTAGTTGGGTTAGGCTAAATTAAATTGGGCTTGTTGTAATAAGGTTAGGTAGGTTTCCAAAGTTTCTCTTGGTACAAAATTATAAATTCTTACATTAACATAAATGAAAAAAATATATCTTTAAAGGTATAAGAGAAAATTTTAGGAAGGACTTAATTTTAGATGAGTTCTTGCTAATTGACCATTTACCTAACGTATAATATATATGAAATATATATATATATATATATATATATATATATATATATATATATATATATATATATATATATATATATATATATATATATATATATATATATATATATATATATATATATATATATATATAAAGAATGAAATACTACACAAAGAAATGCGGTAACTATTTGTTGCAGTTTTCATGGAGGGAAGAAATAAATTTGCACACGAACACACAAATGCACACAATAAAACGTTCACACATTCAGTTATACGGCAACATGAGCGAAAACAAAACAAATAGCTTGAGCACATTATGAAACATAAATAGAAGTCTGATATTTCTAGTTAGTAACCTCTGCTTGGTGGGTGAGTTAGGTGAGAGCTTCGTCTTGTCTAGCTGTCTTGGTGGGTGAGTTGGGTGAGAGCTTCGTCTCGTCTAGCTGTGTTGGTGGGTGAGTTGGGTGAGAGCTTCGTCTCGTTTAGCTGTCTTGGTGGGTGAGTTGGGTTAGAGTTTCGTCTCGTCTAGCTGTGTTGGTGGGTGAGTTGGGTGAGAGCTTCGTCTCGTTTAGCTGTCTTGGTGGGTGAGTTGGGTTAGAGTTTCGTCTCGTCTTGCTGTGTTGGTGGGTGAGTTGGGTTAGAGTTTCGTCTCGTCTAGCTGTGTTGGTGGGTGAGTTGGGTTAGAGTTTCGTCTCGTCTTGCTGTGTTGGTGGGTGAATTGGGTTAGAGTTTCGTCTCGTCTAGCTGTTTTGGTGGGTGAGTTGGGTTAGAGTTTCGTCTCGTCTTGCTGTGTTGGTGGGTGAGTTGGGTTAGAGTTTCGTCTCGTCTTGCTGTGTTGGTGGGTGTGTTGGGTGAGAGCTTCGTCTCGTCAAGCTGGCCTTGGTGGGTGTAATTACAGAACGCAGTTTTCTGTGTGTCCCCTCTTGTAATTCCACCCACCTGGACATTCTCTTCAGTAGACCAGCTAGACAAGACCTAGTTCCCCTCCAGCAAGGTCACTGGGGAGGGGTCACAAACTTCTAACTTTAGGGAAGTGGTGAACCACTGACCTGGGAATAACAAATGCAGAACCTGGGAAAGTGAGGAAGGAAGTTAATCTGAGGGGACACAGATGAACTTCTGGAGACACGGAACAAGTCGAAACACCGAAACAACTGGACGTGGGGAGTGTGGAAGGGTTGACATCCGGGGGCACACGGATGGAGACCTGGAGACATGATCCAGAAGGTAAGCAGAGAGAGGGCAAAAGAAAGAGGAGCGCACCTTGGGAAAGTGGGAAAGGGAGAATACCTGAGGGGACACAGCTGGACTCCTGGACACATGGACCTGAGGGAAACTCCAAGATGGTAGAGAGTGGGAGGGTGACCCTAAAGATGAACCGCTGGCCTCCACGTGGCAGGGTCTGGTAACTCAGGGATAACTAACTCTGATGCTGACAGTGGTCGCAAACTTTTATAATAATAACAATATTTTTTTCCTGAAGACATAAATTATCATTTTCTGGTCTCAGGATGGTTGAAAAGTGGAATGATTTGGACGAGTCAGTAGTGGAGGCAAACTCATGACACACCTTCAGGAGTAGATATGATAATGCCTAAGAGGCCAGAAATCGGTGATGCCGATAACAGTAATCTAAAAGGTAAGGCCAGGAACTGAGTCTTGACCTTTGCATATACATTTCGGATCAGTGAGCTAAGAGTAGGATTAGGGAGATGACAGCTCAATTAAGTAGTTAACAGTTTGAGAAAGATGACAACAGGGTGAGAGAGATAATAACTGTGTGAGAGAGATAACAACAGTGTGAGAGAGATAACAACACAGTGTGAGAGAGATAACAACTGTGTGAGAGAGATAACAACAGTGTGAGAGAGATTACAACACAGTGTGAGAGGTAACAGTGTGAGAGAGGTAACAACAGTGTGAGAGAGATAACAACACAGTGTGAGAGGTAACAGTGTGAGAGAGGTAACAACAGAGTGAGAGAGATTACAACACAGTGTGAGAGGTAACAATGTGAGAGAGGTAACAACAGTGTGAGAGAGATAACAGTTTCTTTAGGGAAATTAGAACCGGCAAAGATCAGCCAGTTGTATGTAGGCAGAAAACGTGATGATACGAGGAAGATGATGACAGCAGGAAGATAAGAAAAGGTATAAATGTAGACATAAAACGTAGATTTTGATAATTATTTTTCATCGGTAAAAGTAACTTTTAGATAGATAGTTCTCCTGATGATGGAACACTACAGGTATAAGTAACTTTTAGATAAACAATGCTATTGATCATGGAACACTACAGGTATAAGTAACTTTTAGATAGATATTGCTCTTGACGATGGAACACTACAGGTATAAGTAACTTTTAGATAGATCGTGATCCTGATGATGGAACACTACAGGTATAAATAACTTTTAGATAAATAGTGCTCCTGATGATGAAACACTACAGGTAAAAGTAACTTTTAGATAGATAGTGCTCCTGATGATGGAACACTACAGGTATAAGTAACTTTTAGATAGATAGTGCTCCTGATGATGGAACACTACAGGTATAAGTAACTTTTAGATATATAGTGCTCCTGATGATGGAACACTACAGGTAAAAGTAACTTTTAGATAGATAGTGTTCCTGATGATGGAATACTACAGGTAAAAGTAACTTTTAGATAGACAGTGTTCCTGATGATGGAACATTACAGCTAAAAGTAACTTTTAGATAGATAGTGCTCCTGATGATGGAACACTACAGGTAAAAGTAACTATTATATAGATAGTGCTCCTGATGATGGAACACTACAGGTTATAGTAACTTTTAGATAGATAGTGTTCCTGATGATGGAACACTACAGGTTAAAGTAACTTTTAGATATATAGTGCTCCTGATGATGGGAGAACAATGGACTTTGCATGGTACCCTATATTGTTCAAGGTAACAAGGGAACAATTGATCAAGTAGGATATGATACATGGATCAAAAAGGAAAAAAATGGAACAATGAACAATGCATGGTACCATACATAGATGATAATAACGGGTAAAAAGGAACAATAAACAATGCATGTTACCATACATAGATGATAATAACGGGAAAAAAGGAACAATGAACAATGCAAGGTGCCATACATATATGATAATAACGGGAAAAAAGGGACAATGAACAATACATGGTACCATACATAGATGATAATAACAGAAAAAAAGGGACAATGAACAATGCATGGTGCCATACATAGATGATAATAACGGAAAAAAAGAACAATGAACAATGCATGGTGCCATACATAGATCATAACAGGAAGAAAGAAACAATGAACAATGCATGGTACCATTCATAAATAATAACAATGCCCCAGATGCTCCAGACATGCTCAAAACATGCTCCAGACATGTACCAGACAAGCTCCAGACATGTTCCAGACACTCCATGACATGTTCCAGACATGTTCCAGATGCTCCAGACATGCTCCAGACATGTTCCAGATATATTCCAGACATGTTCCAGACATGTTCCAGACATGTTCCAAACATTTTTCCAAAATTTTCAATTCATATCTGGATTCATTTATTGAGTTAATATTTTTCCTGAACTTTCATTAAGTGGAGAAAGTGTTAGTAATAAGACTTCTAAACATACATTACTATGGCATTGTCGTCAGCAAATATCATGACTTTTATTGCTGTTAAAAATATGAAACTTCTGTAAAAATATTGATTAATAATTGTGAAATAGTGTTGCTGCTGTCTAGTAAAAATCCCTTAAGGCAGTTTAGTTTATTAATATATAATAACTGACAATAAGGTAACAGCAGCAAGCAAAAAAAAAAAAGAGAGAAAATGATAGAAGGTCAGCCATTCAGGTCTACCTGGGATGCACCTCACTTTTTTTATATATGTAACTTATGTGTACTTATATTATTATTACTATGCTTATTTTATTTTGTGTACTTGAGTTTCCTATAAAACATTTATGCAGCAGCATAAGAGTGGACATCTAAATGTTGTTGTTATTCTTGTTTCTTTACAAACAAACAAAAAATGTTAAAATAATATCCAAAAGTTATTATTTTGTCATAATTTTTGTAAAATGCTCCAGTTGCTTTGGTAGTTTCAAAAGTTAGTTTTATTAGCATTAAAATATATAATAGGTTTATTAGCCATAGCACCTTAAGATTACTTACTTTCCTAAAGTGTTGGAGTCACTTTGGTTACAGAGGTTATTTAAAAGACAATACTAGTGAGAAATGTGAAGATGTTGAGTGAAAGACATTGGCTGCTGCTTACCTTATGTATGGTAAACATTACCCAGACATTGGCTGCTGCTTACCTTATGTATTGTAAATATTACCCAGACATTAGCTGCTGCTTACCTTATGTATTGTAAACATTACCCAGACATTGGCTGCTGCTTACCTTATGTATGGTAAACATTACCCAGACATTGGCTGCTGCTTACCCTATGTATTGTAAACATTACCCAGACATTGGCTGCTGCTTACCTTATGTATGGTAAACATTACCCAGACATTGGCTGCTGCTTACATTATGTATTGTAAACATTACCCAGACATTGGCTGCTGCTTACCTTATGTATATATATTTCGACTTTTTAGAGCGGTTTGAGTGCTTTTCTGGCAAAACTCATTTTTTAGCTAAAATACTTAGATTATCACACTTTTAAAAAGAATTTATACTGCAATTGAAAATTATGGGAAAAGTAACCAAAATTTTATGATTTTCTTTTAGGAAGCTTACTAATAGGTGTATTTTATCTAAAAAAATAGTTTTTCAGAAAATCCTTGAAAAAGCCTTAAATCGTCAAAAAATTATATAAATTCAAGTTTTATAGAATTTTTTAATATTTATTAATTATTTACATATTTTTAAAAAATCCTATTAAAAATCTATAAAAATCAATATATTTATAGAATATTTCATATTATTTTCGAAAAATACATGAAACATTAAAAAGCTCAGAAAAATTTGCTAAAATTGTATTTTATTGCATATTTCGACGTTTTAGAGCGGTTTGAGTGCTTTTCTGGCAAAACTCATTTTTTAGCTAAAATACTTAGATTATCAAACTTTTAAAAATAATTTCTACTGCGATTGAAATTTATGGGAAAAGTAAGCAAAATTTTATGATTTTCATTTAGGAAACTTACTAATAGGTGTATTTTATCTAAAAAAAAATAGTTTTTCAGAAAATCCTTGAAAATGCCTTAAATCGTCAAAAAATGATATAAATTCAAGTTTTATAGCATTTTTTAATATTTATTAATTATTTACATATTTTTAAAAAATCCCATTAAAAATCTATAAAAATCAATATATTTATAGAATATTTCATATTATTTTCAAAAAATACATGAAACATTAAATAGATCAGAAAAATGTGCTAAAATGGTATTTTATTGCATATTTCGACGTTTTAGAGCGGTTTGAGTGCTTTTCTGGCAAAACTCATTTTTTAGCTAAAATACTTAGATTATCACACTTTTAAAAAGAATTTCTACTGCAATTGAAATTTATGGGAAAAGTAAGCAAAATTTTATGATTTTCTTTTAGGAAGCTTACTTATATGTATATTCTATCTAAAAAAATAGTTTTCAGAAAATCCCTTAAAATGCCTTAAATCGTCAAAAAAAGATATAAATTCAAGTTTTATAGCATTTTTTAATATTTATTAATTATTTTCATATTTTTAAAAAATCCTATTAAAAATCTATAAAAATCAATATATTTATAGAATATTTCATATTATTTTCAAAAAATACATGAAACATTAAAAAGATCAGAAAAATGTGCTAAAATGGTATTTTATTGCATATTTCGACGTTTTAGAGCGGTTTGAGTGCTTTTCTGGCAAAACTTATTTTTTAGTTAAAATACTTAGATTATCACACTTTTAAAAATAATTTCTACTGCAATTGAAATTTATGGGTAAAGAAAGCAAAATTTTATGATTTTCTTTTAGGAAGCTTACTTATATGTATATTTTATCTAAAAAAATAGTTTTTCAGAAAATCCTTGAAAATGCCTTGAATCGTCAAAAAATGCAAAAAAATAACGATTTATAGCATTTTCATATAATTTTTCAAAAAATACATGAAACATTAAAAAAATCATAAAAATATGCTAAAATTGTATATTATTGCATATTTCGACGATTTAGAGCGGTTTGAGTGCTTTTCTGTTAAAACTCATTTTTTAGCTAAAATACTTAGATTATCACACTTTTAAAAAGAATTTCTACTGCAATTGAAATTTATTGGAAAAGTAAGCAAAATTTTATGATTTTCTTTTAGGAAGCTAACTTATAGGTATATTTTATCTAAAAAAATAGTTGTTCAGAAAATCCTTCAAAATGCCTTAAATCGTCAAAAAATGCAATAAAATAACGTTTTATAGCATTTTTGAATATTTATAAATTATTTACATATTTTTAAATAATCCCCAAAAAATCTATAAAAATCAATATATTTATAGAATATTTCATATTATTTTCGAAAAATGTGCTAAAATGGTATTTTATTGCATATTTCGACGTTTTAGAGCAGTTTGAGTGCTTTTCTTGCAAAACTCATTTTTTAGCTAAAATACTTAGATTATCACACTTTTAAAAAGAATTTCTACTGCAATTGAAATTTATGGGAAAAGTAAGCAAAATTTTATGATTTTCTTTTAGGAAGCTTAATAATAGGTGTATTTTATCTAAATAAAATAGTTTTTCAGAAAATCCTTGAAAATGCCTTAAATCGTCAAAAAATGATATAAATTCAAGTTTTATAGCATTTTTTAATATTTATTAATTATTTACATATTTTTAAAAAATCCCATTAAAAATCTATAAAAATCAATATATTTATAGAATATTTCATATTATTTTCGAAAAATACATGAAACATTAAAAAGCTCTGAAAATGTGCTAAAATGGTATTTTATTGCATATTTCGACGTTTTAGAGCGGTTTGAGTGCTTTTCTGGCAAAACTCATTTTTAGCTAAAAAATTTCTACTGCAATTGAAATTTATAGGAAAAGGGCAAAATTTTATGGTTTTTTTTTAGGGAAATTACTAATAGGTGTATTTTATCTAAAAAAATAGTTTTCATAAAATCCTAAAATGTTTTAAACGTCAAAAAAAGATATAAATTCAAGTTTTATAGATTTTTTTAAAATTTATTAATAATTTACATATTTTTAAAAATCCCATTAAAAAACTTAAAAAACAATATATTTATAGAATATTTCATATTATTTTCGAAAAATACATGAAACATTACAAAGCTCAGAAAAAAGTGCATATTGCATATTTCGACGTTTTA
>WNWK01052998.1:0-12005 GCA_009830355.1 Cherax destructor
GTCTATGCGACTCAGGCCTATCGCGCCAAATTTGAATGAATGAAAAATAAAACGTAGATCTACGTTGGGGCAGTACGCACGTGAACATATATCTACGTGTGGACAGTTTAAGGGTTAAACTAATCTTAATTAAATAATACCTAAAGTAATCTTAATTAAACAATACTTTACCTTAAATGACCTAATCTAAACTTAGAGGATTATGTTGAGTCTTGTCTGGAATTGACAGCAATACCGAGACAGTAATATTGTGAGACTTCAATATCTACAGTGGTACCCCGACTTACGATATTTTTTCATTCCAGAATGCTGTTCAAGTGCCATTACCAAACGAATTTATCTCCATAAGAAATTATGTAAAATAGACTAGTCCTTTTAGACCCCTAAAATTACACTTACAAAAGCATTTAAAAAAATCAACTTACATAAAAGGGTGTGTTTGGGGACCATCGTAAGTCGGGGTACCACTGTATTTTCAACAGCAAAATAATGAGCTATGTAACAGATACAGTGGTACCTCGGTTAACGATGGTCCCCAAACTCGCCCTTTTATGCAAGTTTATTTTTTTAAATGCTTTTGTAAGTGTATTTTTGGGGATCTAAAAGGACTAGTCTATTTTACATTATTCCTTATGGGGATAAATTCGTTTGGTAATGGCACTTGAACAGCATTCTGGAACGAAAAAATATCGTTAACCGAGGTACCACTGTATAAGCAAATTCTGGGATTAAATAGTTACAATCAACTAATTAATGCACCAACCAGGATGATACAGTTCTCAGCCACCATACTCAACACAGCTGTTGCATCAACCCTAGTAAGTAAACTACTGGTTGCATCATATACCTTTAACACAGACTCTTTTAAGTTTAAAACATACTAATAAGGACGTCACCCTGAACAGTTGCCAGCTAGTAGGTGTATCTCATGACTTCATATGAAAAGTACTAAGCAAATTAAACCCAACTATGAGCACCCATCCAGATAACATCCTGGCTAAGTTCCTAAAAGATGGTGCCTCTGAATTGCCAATCCCCACTGCACACATAATAAATATGTCCATCACCACAAATACTGTTCTGGAGGGATTCAACGAGGCCAGGGTTAGTCCCATCTTCAAGAAAAATAGCAGGTCTGGTGTCAACAAATATAGGCCTGTTAGTATACTCAGTGTGATATCCAAAATTCTAGAGAATGAGGTACAGTGGACCCTCGAATTTCTTGAGTCTCAATTTTCATGAATTTCGATTATTGGCAACTTCTTTTGTCAAAACATAGCCTCAATTTTCGTGATTTGCCTCTGAATTCAGCGGTCATACGGAACGCGTCCCAGCAGCCGTGCGCACACAAAGGCTCCCACACACCATTCAGAGTGTGTCTATTTTACTTTTTATTGTTTTTAATGACTAGTTCTATTGCTAACTTATTATATGTTAGTGTAAACTTGTTATCTGGCATTTATATGCATTTATAAGTGGAAAAAAAATGTCATTCTGCTTTCCGGCGATGTCTGCTTTCCGGCAGTAGCCTGGAACCTAACCTGCCATATAAGTGGGGCCCTATTGTACTAGGAAGGGAGAACAACTTTGCAGTACCTAGAGTCAGTGGTCAGGCTTCAAACACATTTTATTGTACAGCAATAAAGGAGTGGAATAGACTACAGTGGTCCCTCACCTAACGAGTATTCCATATAACGAGCAAATCGTGTAATGAGCGCTTTTTTCGCTAAATATTTCCCTCATGTAGCAAGCATTCCCCCATGTAGCGAGCCGTACCAGACCTGTCCGCCTGCCCCGCGCCTGTGCAGGACGCCAGTCTAGCATTGTTTACCATTGAGAGAACATTACCCAGCGCGCTCTTTCAAACATTCACAATACTTTTGTTGTATTTTTTGGTGGTTTAGTGATTGTCACTGTGAAGTAAGTCACCATGGGTCCAAAGAAGCTTCCTAGTGGCACCCCTGTGATAAAGAGAGTGAGGACCACCATCAAACTGAAGAAAGAAATTGTAGAAAAATATGAGAGTGGTGTACGTGTGAGTGAGCTTGCCAGGATGTACAAGAAAAGCACATCTACTATCGCCACTATCCTGACAAAGAGAAATGAGATCAAGGAAGCTAATGTTACAAAAGGGGTTGATATGTTAACGAAAAAGAGATCGAAAACAGTGGATGAGGTTGAGAAGTTGTTGAAGGTGTGGATAAACAATAAACAATTAGCAGGTGATAGTATTTCCACGGTGATAATTTGTGAAAAGGCAAGGAAGTTGCACGCAGATCTTGTCAAGACAATGCCTGGAACCAGTGGTGAGGAGAGTGATTTTAAAGCCAGCAAAGGCTGGTTTGAGAAGTTTAAGAAACATAGTGGCATACAGAGTGTTGTGAGGCATGGTGAGGCAGCCAGCTCAGATAAACGTGCAGCTGAAAAATTGGTGAGTGAATTTAAGGGGTTCGTAGAGGCTGAAGAATTCCTACCCCAACAACTGTTTAATTGTGATGAAACAGGCCTGTTTTGGAAAAAAATGCCCTACAGGACCTTCATTACTCAGGAGCAAAAGGCACTGCCAGGACACAAGCCTATGAAAGACAGGCTAAGTCTTATGATGTGTGCCAACGCCAGCGGCGATTTTAAAATGAAGCCTTTACTGGTGTATCACGCAGAAAATCCCAGAGCCTTCAAGAAACACAATGTTAACAGGAATAATTTGTGTGTGCATTGGAAGGCTAACACCTATGCATGGGTCACTAAGGACTTTTTCAAGGAATGGTTGACTAGAGTGTTTGGCCCTATTGTGAAGAAATACCTCCTGGAAAAGAAATTGCCACTCAAGTGCCTTCTGGTACTGGACAAAGCTCCTGCTCATCCTCAACTTGGAAGAGTTGTTGTCTGACAACTTCAATTTCATCAGAGTGAAGTTCTTGCCTCCTAACACCACTCCTCTCATTCAGCCCATGGACCAGCAGGTTAATGCAAACTTCAAGAAACTGTACACCAAAGCAGTGTTTCAGAAGTGCTTTGATGTGACCTCAGACACTGCATTGACCCTAAGAGAGTTCTGGAAAGATCACTTCAATATCGTGCATTGCATAGGCCTTATAGGTAATGCTTGGGAGGGAGTGACTTCCAGGACTTTGAACTCTGCTTGGAGACCAATGTGGCCGGATTGTGTTGAAAAGAGGGATTTTGAAGGATTGACCCTGTGCCTGTTGTGGAAGATATTGTGGCATTGGGAAACAGCCTGGGGTTGGAGGTGAGTGGTGAGGATGTGGAAGAGTTGGTGGAGGAGCACAGGGTAGAGCTAACAACTGAAGAGCTGCAAGAGCTGGAACTGGAACAGCATCAGACCAGAGCTGAGGTTATTGCTTCACAGGAGGAGGGAGAGAGAGAGTGGAGGTGCCTTCTTCAGTGCTTAAGGAAATTTGTTCCAAGTGGAATGATGTGCAAAGTTTTGTTGAAAAACACCACCCTGAGCAAGCCGAAATGAGCCATCTGTGCAACCACTTCAGTGACAGAGCCATGTTGCACTTCAGGAAAATATTAAAGAGTCGCCAGAAACAGAGGACTGTGGACAGTTATTTCACGAGGCAGGGATCCAGTGACTCTCAAGCTGGTCCTAGTGGCATTAAAAGAAAAAGAAAGGAAGTAACCCCAGATAAGGACTTGTTACCTGAAGTCCTTTTGGAGGGGGATTTCCCTTCCAAACACTAACACCCTCACCCTGTCGTCCTCCCTATCTTCCAGATGCCTGCAACTCTCTTCAATAAAGGTAAGTAAATGTTATTTATATTATATTTTTTGTGAATATTTTTGGTTGGAACAGATTAATTGTATTTACATATTTTCTCATGGGAAATAAGGTTTCGAATTACGAGCAATTCGTCTTAAGAGCTAGCTCCTGGAACGGATTAATTTCGTTAGTCGAGGGACCACTGTACAGTGGTCCCTCGGTTTTCGTGCATTTCCAAACTCAAACATTTATGTAAGTGTATTTTCGTAAGTGCTGTTGCAAGTGTATTTTTGGGGGTCTGAAATAGACTAACCTACGTGACATTATTTCTTAAGGAAGTAAATTCGTTCGGTAATAGTAACATCCACCCAATGAAAAGCAGGGGTGCCACTAGCACGTTGAGGGACAACACAATAAGTGTCAGGGGCCCAAGATTGTTCAACTGCCTCCCAGCATACATAAGGGGGATTACCAACAAACCCCTGGCTGTCTTCAAGCAGGCACTGGACAGGCACCTAAAGTCGGTACCTGACCAGCCAGGCTGTGGTTCGTACATTGGACTGCGTGCGGCCAGCAGTAACAGCCTGGTTGATCAGGCTCTGGTCCAACATGAGGCCTGGTCACAGACCGGGCCGCGGGGGCGTTGACCCCTGGAATTCTCTCCAGGTAAACTCCAGGTAAGCAGCATTCTGGAACGAATTTTCGGCGAAAACCGAGGGACCACTGTACATGCATGTGTCAAAGCCTGTCATAGCATGAGCCAGTTCAAGAAGAGAGCCAAAATGTACCCAATGAATATAGCTACAGAAAAGGAGAGTGATTTCTTGTAAATCTAACATACATGTACAATGATCTGAGACTGCCTTTAATGTCAATGTATCTGATATTAGCTTACTGCTAGTATATCTCCTATTATAACTACTTTTTATGTAGTCAAGATACAGTGGACCCCCGAGTTTCGTAAACCCCGGAAATCGTACAATTATGTAAGTATAATATTGTCAGTGCTTGTGGAAGTGTAGTTTTGGGGGTCTGAAATAGACTAACCTACATGACATTTTTCCTTAAGGGAGTAAATTCGTTCGGTAATGGCGCCTGAGCAGACTTCAGGAGTGAAGTTTTTACGAAACTCGGGGGTCCACTGTACTTACCTGCTTTTTAACTTTAAATTACAGTGGTACCTCGGTTAACGATATTTTTTCGTTCCAGAATGCTGTTCAAGTGCCATTACCAAACAAATTTATCCCCATAAGGAATAATGTAAAATAGACTAGTCCTTTTAGACCCCCAAAAATACACTTACAAAAGCATTTAAAAAAATAAACTTGCATAAAAGGGCAAGTTTGGGGACCATCGTTAACCGAGGTACCACTGTATAATTAATACTTATCACAAGGATCCCAATGGAAATAAGTCAATCCATTTGATTTTTCTGGGTTGTCCTGGGTAATCTACAAACATGCTAACTTAACTATGTTTTGTTAATATCTGCCAAAATAAGGAAGTGGAGAATAACAATAGTTTCTTGAATCAAGAGCCTTTACCATGATGAAATTTTCCACATAAATACTTTTAAGCTACTAGTGTAAATAACTGCTACATTTAGTAAATGCATGACAAAAACAGATTAAAATATGACCATACGGTGGACCCCCGGTTTTCGTTATTTTTTTGTTCCAGAATGCTGTTCAAGTGCCATTACCAAACGAATTTATTCCCATAAGGAATAATGTAAAGTAGACTAGTCCTTTTAGACCCCAAAAAATACACTTATTAAAGCATTTAAAAAAATACACTTACATAAAAGGGCGAGTTTCGAGCATGACGAACACTGGGGGTCCACTGTATATTGTAAAATATGACGTACACACTGTAAGAAATATATTAGTGACATATACCTGGAGTATACCTGGAGAGGGTTTCAGGGGTCAACACCCCCACGGCCCGGTCTGTGACCAGGTCTCATGGTGGATCAGGGTCTGATCAACCAGGCTGTTACTGTTGGCTGCACGCAACCCGACGTATGAACCACAGCCTGGCTGGTCAGGTACTGACTTTAGGTGCTTGTCCAGTGCCTTCTTGAAGACAGCCAGGGATCTATTAGTAATCCCCCTTATGTATGCTGGGAGGCAGTTGAACAGTCTTGGGCCCCTGACACTTATTGTGTTGTCTCTTATCGTGTTAGTGGCGCCCCTGCTTTTCATTGGGGGGATGTTGCATCGTCTGCCGAGTCTTTTGCTTTCATAGCAAGCTAACACATGAAATATTTATCTTAACCAAAACCAAATAAATACGCCTATAGGGATATATACAACAGGTGGGATATATACAACAAAATAATAATATAATGGGTAAAATAAGGCCCACTCACCGACAACTGTAAGAAAATGTAATAAAAACTAGGGAACATCATTTCTACTTTTATTCAAAAAACATAAAAGTAGGCCTATAAGGGCCTAAATAAGTCTCCAGGTGTGATATATATCACAAAATTGGATTATAATTGATAAAATAAGTGCTACACAGCTGCACCTGGAAGAAATATATTAAAGTAAAGTAAAGCAAATTTTATTTCTTTGCAATTATACATAGATATTGGTAGTTACAATCATAAACTGAAGTGCAAGGAGAGCCACTGGCATGTCATGGCATTAGGGGCAGCTTAATCTAATGACTTATAGACTATGTACATAGTACTAGAGAAATTGATTGAGTTTATTCTAGTTATATATTTTATTTCAAATTAACAATATGATGATATTATACTGTTAAAATGACAATATGATGATATTAAATTGTAACAAGTGTTTAGGAGGATGGTAATATAAAATTGAGATTATCTTAAGGAAAATAACATTGAGCATTTTTGAAAGTAGTTTACAGTATGAGTATTTAGTTTAGGGTGAGTAGGTGGTTTTGTGAAGCGTCTTAAATTCACTTTTAGACAAGGTTATCTTAATATTTACTGGTAATGAATTCCAAATTCTGGGGCCCTTTATGTGCATAGAATTTTACATTGGTTGGTATGGACTCGGGTATATCAAAAAGTGATGTGTGTCTTGTGTTGTGGTCGTGGGTCCTATTAAAGTTGTTGAGGAGAATTTTGAGCAGAGGTTTGATATTAGAGTGTAGAGTTTTATGTATGTAGTAGGCACATGAACAGGTATGAATGTTTTCTATGTTGAGTAGTTTTAGACTTTTGAATATTGGTGGAGTATGCTGTCTAGAGTGGGAATTTGTTATCATCCTGACTGCAGCCTTTTGCTGGGTTATGAGTGGTCTACGGTGATTTAATGTTGTTGAGCCCCATGCACAGATTCCATAGGTGAGATAAGGGTAGATAAGTGAATGATATAGTGCAAGGAGAGCTGATTGTGGCACATAATAGCGTATCTTTGATAATATGCCTACTGTCTTTGAGATTTTCTTGCAAAATTTGTTGTATGTGTTTTTGGAATTTAAGGCTACTGTCAAGGTGGATTTCTAGGAATTTTCCCTCTGCGAGTCTTGTAATGGGTGAACCATTGAGCATTATGTTAAGTGGAACATTTGAGGTTTTGTTTCCAAACTGTATAAAGTAGGTCTTGTCAGTATTGAGAGTAAGCTTGTTTTTCGTCATCCATGTTGATATTTTCTGTAATTCGGCATTAACAGTGTTGGACAGTATGACTGGATTTGGGTGAGAGAAGACATACACTGTATGTTGTGTCATCTGCAAATAATATGGGTTTGAGTAGTTGTGATGCATTCGGTAGGTCATTTATGTAAATGAGGAACATAAGTGGCTCCAGGACACTTCCTTGAGGGACTCCGACTGTAATTTGTTGTGTGGAAGAGTTCGCTCCATTTGTGTACACGTATTGGCTTCTGTTGCTAAGGTATGACTTGAGGTAGTTGAGTGGGTGCCCCCTTATACCATAGTGTGCTAATTTTGTGAGCAGTAAATCATGGTAGACTGTATCAAAAGCTTTGCGTAGGTCTATGAAGATTCCCAGTGGGACTTCTTTCTTCTCAAGTACGTGTATATTAACTCTAACATGTGTATAATAGCATCATTTGTGCTCTTGTTGGTCCTGAATCCAAATTGACAGGGGTTGAGTACATTGTGTGAGACGAGGTAGGAATAGATCTGTCTATGAATTAATTTTTCAAAGATTTTAGAAAGCAGTGGTAAATTAGAAATTGGTCTATAATTATTCAAGTCAGTTTGATCACCTCCTTTGTGGATCGGGGTGACCCTAGCTATTTTGAGAATTGATGGGAAGGTAGAGGTTTCAATGGATTTATTGAATAGTGTTGCTATAATTGGTGACAGTACCTGTGAAGCTTTTTTGTACATAAAAGGTGGTAAGCTATTTATGTCTACTGCCTTGTTTTTAAGGGTGTTGATTATGAGCGAGACTTCAATTGGGTTGGTAGGAGCTAGGAATACTGTATTAGGGTAGGTGTTGGTGAGGTAGTCTATTGGACGGGTGTTCGAGCTTGAGATTTTACTCGCTAGATTCTTTCCTATGGTTGAGAAGAAAACATTAAGTCTGTTTGCTGTCTCAGTTGGTGAGAGTAGGGTTCATCTGTTTTTGATAATTTCATGGTGTTGTTTTTGAATATCTTTTTATTTCCTAGGATTGCAGATAGGGTCTTCCAGGTCTTTTCATATCACCTTTTATGATATGGAGTCTGTTCTCATAATACAATTTTTTTGACCTTCTTATCAGGCTGGTAAGGATTGATGAGAAGTGTTTGGATTGTTCTCTGGTTATTAGACCCCTTCTGTATTGTTTTTCATATTGGTGCCTTTTGTTAATGGATTTAAGGATGCTGGGTGTTAGCCAGGATTGTTAAGTCTCTTAGCTGTGATCTGTTTAGTTTTTAGGGCAATGTTTGTTATAGAGGTGGTGGTTTTTTAAGGAAATTCTTGATGCATTCATTAGTATCTGAATATGTTTCTAATTCATTATGCCAGTCTATGTTAATCATAGCTGTTATAAAGTTATTAACAGCTGACTCATTATGTAGTCTGAAGGTAACTTTTGTAATATCTTGGGGCAATTTACTTAGGTTGGTTATGAGAAAGGTAGGGTAGTGGTCTGTGGTGTTGTCTGTGATTATGCCTGATTTTAGAGGGGGTATAGTGTTAGTCCAGATGTGGTCTAATAATGAGGTACTAGTCTCAGAGATTCTTGTAAGTTTTGATATTGTTGGTAGTAACAAGCAGTTGCTCATAGTGCTTGTGAATTCAGTTACCTGTGGGTCCTGGTCATGTAGGAGATTTACGTTGAAATCTCCTGTGAGCAAGCAAATGGTCTTTGTTCATGTGTGCATCAGTTATCAGGTTTCTTAGTTTTTCACTAAAGTGGTGGATGTTTGACTGTGGTAATCTGTAGATGTTTATCACTGAGGGGTTTTTGCAGGTCTTTTGATTTAAATTTAGCTATAATATATTCTCCATGCTCATCCATTGTGCAAGTTATTGATACATTCAAGTTGATCTGAGTAATATATAGTTATTCTACCCCTCGCTGATCTGTCCTACAGTTGTGAATGGCTGTGTAACCTGGGATGGCATAGACACCTGTAGTATCAGGCTTTAGCCAGGTCTCAGTGAGTGATGATTGACATATTGGTCTGTAGGGATTGGAGTAGTGCTGTGAGGTCATCATAATGTTTGTTCAAAGATCTAACATTATAATTGAAGATATGTAGTTATGTTATTGTTGGCTCTGAGTAATGTCTTTGCTTGATCTGCTGTGTAATAGTTACAGTTGCTGTTGGAATCATGTAAGTCATTTAATAATAGGTTGATGTCAGGATCAATGCCTGTAATCATAGGATTTAGTGTGATTCTATAACTAGACTTGAGAACAATGGATTATGCTAAACTTAATATTATGGTACTAGTTTAAATTCTTACTGACTATTGGATTATTACAATTTTGAACAATTGTTCACAGAGATATAGGATATTTGAACAATGTTGATGATTTAGTAATTGAACTGGCTAATGAATGGTTGGAATAATTTATATGACTAGTATTAAATTGTTATGGACAATTATTTGATTCAATATTGCACTGGTTGAAGCTTTAGAGTTTATAAAAGGCAATACCTGGAGTTTACCTGGAGAGTTCCAGGTCACGCGCGCCCGGTCTTGACTACGCCTCATGTTGGACCAGAGCCTGATCCAACATGAGGCGTGGTCACAGACCGGGCCGCGGGGGCGTTGACCCCTGGATGAAGAGAATGCAAAGAACTATTGGACTAATAGTAAAAATGGTTATTGATCAAATTTTAAGCAAATATTAGTGAAATATGTCAAAAATTTATCTTTGGTTGAAGAAAATTTAAAATCTAGGTCTATGTGAGCCTAAATCATTTAGGAGGCAGTCAATAACAACTAACAGTATAAGTATATATTGATAAATAAGTAGCAGACAAGAGGGCCTGTAAGAAATATATTAGTGAAAGATACCAGAGGGAAGGTCATTATTTACTCTCAATAAAAACACAAGTTAGGTCTATGAAGTCATAAATAACTCACATCACTTTCAACAACAATATTTCAAACCTCATCACTCATCTTGCAGGATCTTGCCAACTACAACACTAAAAACTCATAGATCAGCAGAGGAAGATAAATTTGTCTTCTTGGTTGGGTTTATCAGGGCCACTGACAGTATAAGCCGTAATAAATTTTTAGCTGCCATAACAATAACAAAGCATTCATTATGAACAAAAAATTTTTATATACATCTTACACGTAACTAACAATAATTGAAAATATTTATTTTATAAAGAATATATTAGTATCAACAATGGAAATAATAATTCATCTATAATAACTAATATTTAACTAACCTCATATAAATTCTGTCTTTCGTGAACGTCAATAATTTTTACTAGTATAATAATAATAATAATAATAATAATAATAATAATAATAATAATAATAATAATAATAATAATAATAATTAATTTTGACATGGTACATGGTTGTACAAAGGAAAATAATAGATGAAGTTACATGCTAAAAGCCCCTAGTATGCAGAGCATTTCATGAAACTTAAAATTTACTTAATAAGGCAATAACATATTAAATGGTCATTAGATGAGTTACAGCGAGTACAAGAGAACTGAGTATTATAGGTAATGCTATATGGCTTTAATAAGTCTAGTAAGAAGTTTAGTAGAGAATAATTACACTTTTGAACTAATTTATAAAACTAATATCTGTTCTAAGTTACATCCATCACCAGTTTACAGTTATATCTTGGAGGAAAATGGCAGGTCACCTTTGCTCCTGAGAAACACAAATGCTGATGGTATTATAATGTTCGCCAAGACCGGGGTCCTGGGGGCGGTCTTAATCTTGCGATGACCCGCTCTGCTCCCGAAGGAAAAGGGGTTTTGCAATATGAAAACAATATAGACAGGGCCAATGCCAAAATACTATTAAACACTAAAATTGGGGAATTTGAGGGGTAAGTCTATCTGGGACACGCCACTAGCAATAAACAAACTCCCAGGGAGATGACGACTCGTATAATTTTTACCGTAGTCATTCCCTTTAAGGTATGTGAGCTTTACCCCCTCCTGGCCGCCCGAGGGTACCTTCAATATTTCGTTAGCCCACTGCACTCTGGACCCGTATAAATAAATCTGAGAAGATCATTTATTATAGTTATGTTATTTTTTAATGGACTGTATTGTTATTAGACAACTGATCAATCGGAGAAGAGGTAGAGAACAGACATTAAATTAACATGACCATCACTCACCTAATTAACAGCATCATAGCGGTGTATGTAGATCGTTGACCTAGCTAAAGTACATCTACTTGCGAACAATATCATTGGCCAATAACAAAGTTGCAAGCAGAGTCGCTTAGATGAGGGAGTCGTTCCGTTGTTGCTCCTCCCGTCTGATTCGATGGTGGTATTAGCTGTCTCGTTGAGTCAAGGAAGGTTAATTTCCTGCACTCTTATCGCCCGGGCCGGGCGTTAGTTAACATGTGGTTGGTGGGGTGCGAATCAGATCCTCTCACTAATCCGACCTTTTATGTTTATCGTATAACTTTACATATTATATATCCCGGCTTAATGCCCCTAGTTTATAAAATTCACAGTCTCGATACTTGAATTTGAGTAGATAACTTGCGATATTTAGTTCATTTCAACCCGTCAATATGGGGTCGGGGTATGGCGTCCCAATTAACCCCCCTCGGACAATCAACCCGATTATTTACAACTCGGTTTCCTTATTCACCCCTTTCCCAAAGTTC
>WNWK01052999.1:0-12005 GCA_009830355.1 Cherax destructor
CCCCAGTTTTTTATGTAAGTAAAGGGTAATAGACTTACCTGTTTTCGGGGCCCTTTGAAAATGGTGTCCTCAGGATAAAAAAGTACAGAATTCCAAAAGGGGAATGGAAGAATTCATAAACTTCTCAAGAAAGATCCCTTTAAATGTTGGTGAAGGGACCTTCTGTTTCTTAATATACAGTGCCATCAAAAAAAATCTAAACATGTCCAATTCAAAAAAACACTATACACAAGATTTTGGTGCATGCATTTCACTCGCGTTTCCGCCATAGGAAAAGTGATGATATAGTTACTGGAGCCCGTCTTCTTCATTGTTCCCAACCATGCCATTCTTCGTGCTCTGCCAGAGCTCAGTAAGGAGGAAAGGCCTGCAAGTTGTTCCTCAGTCCCCCTTTTCCACGAACTTTGCCACACTATATCTCCACTCCAAGTGGTCAGAATGGGTCGAACTAAACTTTCAATTGCAGAAGACCCATACATTCACCTATTAGAGCAAGACATGTCTGTGATACAAGCCACAGACCTGAAAGTGCGATGATGGCAATTTACAGCCTCAAGAAGCAGCTGCCTCCTCCCACCTGACCCCGTACCACCAAAAAGACTTCTCTTCACACAGACAAAATCCTGAAGGGAAGTGTTATCAGATCCTGCCATAAACAGACCTCAAAGAAAAAGCCAGGTGGGAGTGAAACAGCTGCTTTCTTGTGGTTGTAAATTGCCATCCTTGTCACCTTCAGGTCTGCGGCTCGTGTATCAAAGACATGCCTTGTTTAAAGAGTGAGTGCATGGGTCTTCTCTGCAGTTGGTAGTTCGACATTCTGACCATTGGAAGCGGGAGATATAGCGTGGAAAAGTTCATGAAAGGGCACTGAAAACAAACAGGCCTCCTTCTCACGACTCTGCAGATCACTGAAGTGTGGCATAGTTGGAACAAGGGGAAAGGAGCTACACTATGTCACACTTTCCTATGGCGAGATCTAAGTGAAATGTATGCAAAATCTTGTGTATATTTTGCATTGAACTTGTATAGATTTTTTTCAGGCACTGTAATTACTTCCCATTCAGAGATTGTGTGATCCTCATGAGTTTAATATTAACTTTCCAACGATAATAATATAGAAGCACCCAAAAAGTCAGTAGATAATATTACAGTTATTGAAGCTAACGACCTTTAACAATGCTTCCCCTAATTATTATAATCAAGGAAGCACTAAACCCGTAAGGTTATACAGCACCTGTGGGGAGGGATGTGGAAGGTATTCAGGTATAATTCAGGGAACTGGAGCACAGATCCCAAATTTCCCCAGATCAAAACCCCTCACCAGCATCAAGGAATCTTCCTTGAGGGCTTCCATAAACAAAGCTCAGGAGTTGACAGCCAGACAATCCACCAGCAACAACATTTTATTAAGTCCCCGTTAGGTATAATGTATATGTATCATTATCAGTATTAGCATTAGGCCATGTATCAAGGCTTGTGGTAGGTATACAGATTGTCTGATGTGTATAGACAAGCCTTTAGCAGTATGTAGAGGCTGTTCTTGTATTAGAATTGCTTTGTTATTGCACATTATAGGTAAGTTCAATTTTCTTGTTAGAATGAATTTTACGGTTTGAATGTTTTTTAACACAAGCTGTCTTGAATCACTATAGGATAACTTGTCTTTGTCTTGCCAAAAGTGTGTAGATAACACAATTGGTAGAGCTGGGTAGGTTGGTAGATAGCAACCACTCAGCAAGGTACTTCTGTCATGCCATATGAATGTTGAACGGAAATCTGTTAACTGTTTTACAATGGCAGGATTGTTGGTTTCTCTTCTTTTTGTAAACACTTAACCCTTTCAGGGTCAAACCGTAGATCTACGCATTGTCCACAGGGTCAAGAATTTTCAAAATGTTTTTGTTTATCTTTTCTTATGAAATGGTAGAGAATCTTTTTCTAAAGGTAATAAAACAAAAAGTCAAATTTGGTGGAGAACTGACAAATTACACTATCGCAAATTTGACTTTGTCAGTGATATTTACATTTCGGCAATTTTGCCTCTTTGACCCCTATTTTAGGCCAATTACATTATTCCAGTTGACCAAATTCTTAGCTATTTCGTTAGTATTACTTCTATTTTATTGATTGAGCACAAGAAACTGCCCAATCAACTTTTTCAAGTAGCCAATAAAGTGATCAGAAATTGGTAATTTTGCCAATTTCACACAAAGTTCAAAATATTCCAATTTCAAAACAGCATCCAGAATAAACAATGCAGGCATTCCTGGCACTAAAATAACATTTCCTCTGTTTATTAGTTATATTTCCAGCCTTTACACTTGAATTCCATTTTAATTTTTATTTACATAAAAAATTTTATTCACACCAAAAAATAGATGAATTACTCTTATGCAATATTGTAATAATTGTATAAACACTATCAGTGCATTTGTAAATGTATATTAAACCCACCAGTTGACATGTACGTATTGGTCGCATGATGTATTTGTTTACTCTTGAAAATCAGCAAAAATCAAACATTTCTGCTACTTTGAGCTCAATTAGAAGCTATTTTCAGTACTAAAACCAATCAAAATCATCTCTTATTTCTGTAATACATTTTCCATTCTATCAAGTGAGACCAAACCGTGAATACAACTGTAAAAACCCATGAAAATACACCACAAAGTTGCTGTTTTAATAAAAAAAGTCAGTTTTTCTCATTATGCACTGTGTGCTTCATGATTTACTTTATATGGTGCACACTTACCACATAGATGCATCTCTCATATCTAGGCCCAAATTTACCGATCACAGCTTATCTTGAGTGAGCTGAGCTCATAGCGTAGATCTACGGCTTGGACCCTCAAGGGTTAAGATGGCAGGTAAATTTTACTACAACTACTATCGCTATCCAGCAGTAGAAATGGATCCTTCACACAGAGATACCTAGACATACACTATACATGCAGTTATGGGTGCATATGTATGTGTATACACACTCATCTGGATTTCATTCTAATTTCATAACAGTTATTCCTCTTGTAGTGTTTCCTCTCACTTCCATGAAGAAGTGAATTGGAATCCATCATCCATAAGCAGTAAGCAAGGATTGATAACCCTTATCATGAATTAATTACTAAAACGGTAAAAGAAAAACAAGAACCAATATTGTGGAATATAGGAGTCCTTGAGAGCTAGTATGGTGATTAGTCAAGATGTTATGCCAACACTTAGAACCAAAAATGACTACTACCTTTTGTTAACCCTTTCTCTGTCAAGACCCCTGCTCACAAACTTGCTCTCAGTGTCGAAGAGTTGAAAAAATAAAATTCTTATGAAATGATAGAGAATCTTTTCCCGATGGTAATGACACCAAAAAGACGAAATTTGATGGAAAACTTATGGAATTATGCTCCGAAGTTAGTGTTCTCGGCGATATTTATGCATCGCGATTTTGGCACTGAGGCCCTATTTCGGCCAATTCCATTGTTCCAGTCGACCAAACTCAGTTATTTCGCTAGAACTCCACTTGTTCTATCAACTAAGTACAGTGGACCCCCAAGTTTCGTAAAACTTCACTCTGAAGTCTGCTCAAGCGCCATTACCGAGCAATTTACTCCCTTAAGGAAAAATGTCACGTAGGTTAGTCTATTTCAGACCCCAAAAATACACTTCCACAAACACTGACAATATTATCTTACATATTATGATTTCGGGTTCTGAAACTCAGGGGTCCACTGTACAATAAACTGTCCATTTACTGATTTCAACTACCCAATAAAGTGATTAGAAATTGGTAATTTGGCCAGTTTCATACACAATTCAAGTAAGACCAATTTCAAAATAGTGGCTAGAATAAACAATGCAGACATTCCTAGCACTAAAAAAATTCTGTTCATTAGTCATGTCTCCAGGCCCCTTTCCATTTTGAATTTTTATTCACAAAATTGCTTTCCATTTTGAACTTTTATTTACAAAAAATAGAAGATTTACTGTTATGCAGTCCCGGCATTTAGCTGCCTCCCACAACACGCATGGCTTATGGAGGAAGATTTCTGTTCCACTTCCCTGTGGAAATAAGAAATAAACCAGAACAAGAACTAGTAAGAAAATACAAGAAAACAGAGGGGTGTGTACAGTGGTCTCTCGTGCTTCGGTCTTAATCCATTCCAGGAGCTAGACCTTAACTCGAGAACTGACTTGAAACCTTATTTCCAAGAAATAATGTAAATACAATTAATCCGTTTCACCCATGCAACTGCCTTGCCTTTTCACAAATTATCGCCGTGGAAATACTATCACCCGCTATCTGGTTTTCATTGATCCAGACCCCCAACAACTTCTCAACCTCATCCACTGTTTCGATCTATTTTTCGTTAACATATAGCTTCCTTGATTTCTTTTCTCTTTTGCCAGGATAGAGGTGATAGTAGATTGTTTTTTCCGTACATCTGGCAAGCTCACTCACCGTAGGCCACTCATATTTTTCTACAATCTTCTTCTTCACTTCGATGGTGTTCCTCACTTTCTTTACCACAGGGGTGCCACTAGGAAGCTTCTTTGGACCCATGGAGTATTTCACAGTGACAATCACTAAACCAGCAATAAACAGAGTAGGTAAATTTATTGTGAAAGGTTTGAAAGAGCGCGCTGGGTAATGTTCTCTCAATGGTAAACAACGCTAGACTGGCGTCCTGCGTGGCGAGGTGCGCAAGCGTGGCAAGCGGACAGGTCTGGTACGGACCGTCACGGGAAAGACCGATACATGAAACATTGACCGAAAAGGAAAACGAAACACGAAATAACCGATATACGAAACACCGAAACACTAGGGATCACTGTATACAATGGCCCCTCGGTTTTCGTTCACCCCCATACTCGAACAATTATGTAAGTGTATTTTTGTAAGTGCTTTTTGTAAGTGTATTTTTGGGTCTGAAATGACTAATCTAATTTACATTTGACCTTAGAACAAATTCGTTCAGAAACGGCACTCAAACAGCATTCTGGAAAGAATTTTCACGAAACCGAGGTCCACTGTAGTATATATGCTTGCCCTGCCTCGATGGGAGCGGCCGACTTGTTGAAAAAAAAAAAACCCTGCAAGTGTAGTGTGACCTTCGTGTTAAAAAGTAGCAAGGCGTACCTGAAATCTTGCATGTTTATGAGACAGAAAAAAAAACACCACAATCCTACCATCATGTAAAACAATTACAGGCTTCCGCTTTACACTCACTTGGCAGGACGGTAGTACCTCCTGGCGGGTGCTGTCTACCAACCTACTACTGTACCTAGGACTCTACCAAATATACATGTAGTTTTATTATCAAAGTGGATGTATCACATTGTGTGCTCTGATCTATAAGACTTGTGTGTAGTTAAGCAAGAGCTAACTATATTTACCTAACACCCATTGTGCAAGATGACTTTTTCTTTTTGATTCTCCCACCAGCTGGTAGATTTCAGTGGGGTTCAGTAGCTTTGGCAGCTACATATTTACATACATTTTTTTCCCTGTTCAGCACTCACTGTGTATGGTCACGAGTGAATTTTCAGTCTTCACCCTATCATCATCACATTCCTTTTAGATGTCATGCCTTAACCTCATCCATTGCTCCCTCTTGGGTAGGGAAATAGAAATCTATTGGTTAGGGTCTTAAAATCAGGATTTTAAGACGGGCCTAAGCATTAGCAGCAATTTCATAACATATTCTTCTCAGGTATCTAAATCATGTTACAACTACTGTACTGGAGCATGTGGTAAGATTGATACACTCCTCTTCTCTCCTGTAAACACAATATTTTTGTCTCCATTCACAAATCTTAGTTAGTGATGTATCCTTGAATCCTCTCTAATATTAACATTTTATCAAAATCAAATTCTTCACATGGGCTCAAATTGTCTCCTTTTCATTCATAATTTGTCTATGGTAAATTCCATCATTCACCCTATCACTTTGTCTACCTAATACTGTATATCCAAAGTCTTATTATAAAATTCCTATGCAAAAATAAATTCAGTGAAGTAAATTTATTTTTGTCATATAATTTATTCGTTCAGGTAAGTCATTTAGTATATAAATTAGGAACATTGTGGTGTAGGTAAGTCTTTTATATAAATTAGGGAAAATTGTGGTAAACACCCGAACCGTGGCACCTCATAGAAAACATTTTTTCATAGCATTTTTCCTTTTATTACTATTTTCATTTTCCTTTTGAACAAAATATTTTCTCATCTCTTGTAATAGTGATTTTTTATTACTCTTGTATTTTATGTATTCTAACTATTTCATGGGAACTTATCAAAGTTTTTGAAATACGTACGTACAAATAAATTCAGGTCTACCCATCTATTTCTTGAATAATTTCTGCAACTGCTGTTGTAGCTTTAATGCATTTGATATATAGAAATTTGCTGATAAAAAATTTCCTTGTTAGGAGGTAAGCAGCATTCCTTTTATCAATTTTAAAATTTTCCCAATATTTTGTGAGACAGGCATATAGTTTAGAATATCGTTCCTATTTTTTTTTTTTTTTATGTTGGTACAATGTACAGTAGCCCCCCGTAATGGTCTGTCCATATAACGGTTTTCTTGTGAAAAGGTTGCTTTTTTCAGTCATTTTTTTTTCTCGTGTAGCGGTTTTACTCGTGTGCGGCCCTTTACCAGACCTGTCCGCCTGCCTGCACGCCTCGCCGTGCAGGACGCCGGTCTAGCGTTGTTTACACTTGAGTGAACAATACCCAGCGGCTTTTCAAACATTTCACAATAAATTTATTGTGTTTATTGCTGGTTTAGTGATTGTCACTATGAAATAAGTCACCATGGGTCCAAAGAAGCTTCACAAGTCGATAAAGGCTAGAGCACCAGCCAGTGATAAAGTGTAGCATTAACAATGGAAATAAGTCACTCTGTTTTTTGGGTTATCCTAGGTTTTCACATATGCTGCTATGTATGATAATCTATGTATAACTGGATTTTGTATACCTGAAAAAACACTTACTTAAGTTAGTTAAGTGATTAATCGATGAAAATGAGACACAAAATTTCTTCTACAATGTTTGAGGATTATAGGGACACTGAAAAGCGCTGCCCTCTGCCACCATCTCTTCCAAGTGTAAATATTTATATAAGTGTGAATATTTCTTATTTATAAATTAAAAAATAATAAAAATTTCTTATTTATAAATTATGCACATTGTTTGTGTGATAGTGGTGGTGGCTTTCTGCTGAAACTGACTACCACCACGGCTTATGGTCATGGCCCTTTTACCAACAACACCACCAACACACTCCACCAGTCCTTAGATTTAATGACATGTTTTATTCATTCTAGAGTTTATATCATGTTTCTATGTTAATAATATTGTTTATTATGTTTCAAAGAGTTCCACAAGCTGCAGAACTTTTGAACATGTCCAGTGATGTACATTTGTATATATATTATAGAACAATAGTAATAAAAGAATTTTTTGTATTGTTGGTTTGTGTAAATAATTTTTGTAAACAATATAATGATAATAATGTTTGTGCGGTTATTGTGTTGCAAACAACGAGTGTATATATGTATACATTGCACCTTACTTTGGTCTCACAGGCCACATAAGTTACGTAAAAATATAATAGTGAAAAAAAAAGAAATCTACAATGGAAGTAAACAAAAGTTTACTGAGTGAGGGCATTCCCCGCTGTTGCCATACGCGGCTCACTTTCTGCCAACTTTATGCCTCCATATCTCGGTAAGTACTGATCGCAAATTTTTTTTCTAGGATACAAACAATCAGAAAAATAATCTTAACATTTTGATAAGAAAAATATATATATTTTTTTTTAATATTTCCTACATGAATGACAGTTTCAGAAAGGGGTTTCCCGACAGTCAAAGTTAAGGCTTCCCCAAAATATAATTCTACTTCTAGTCCTCTACATAGTCCTTCTCCCCTTCCCTATTCCAAACCAGACTGGCTCTATTTCAAAGGCCCCCATTTTAGTTACCCTTTTTTGGGAATTCAAATCTACTACATTTAGTGTCCTCTTCTGAAAACACACACTGTAACTTCATATTTATCATCTTGACATCTCTTCTACTTTAGTAATATTGCTATCCTTGAGTTTTTGTATTTTGACTTTCAGATTTAGTTTGAATTTTATAAACTAATAATAAAAGATTTGGGTTGATTTTGGTCTTGTCCATTATTTGTTTTCCTCATTTTATCTGTATATTCATTTCTGGCTTGTTTTAATATCTGGCAAGTCTCTGGTTGCTTCACATCCTCTATTAGTTTCAAATTTTTGTTCATGGCTTTGTAGCACTTTTCATTAAAATATTCATTATTATTTCATCTTTTCTCTTTTTTTGGTTTAAAGCTGTTAGATTTACAGTAATTTTTATACATGTTTCATTTCTTTGCCTGATGTCTTGTAATATTTCATTCTGTTTTGTTTCACTGAAATTTATATTGCATCATATTAAACTTTCTTATAATTAAGTATGCAGTTCCCCAAACCCCTAGCGAGATGATCCTAGGGTTGGGTCTATTCCTGGGTTGGGTCTTAACCTTTGTTTTGGGGTCTGACCCTGGGATTGGGGTTACTAAGCATTTTTCTTGGGGATCTTGTATCAAAAATTTCTACAGGGGTTAAAAACATTAATTCAGGAGTTCATTTGTATGTATATATACTATAAAAGTAGCAATCTTAGGTACGGTATTAATATTTCTGTAAAACAGAAATATTAATCTTACAATGTTAATGTTTTTTCACTACAGTAGCCATACTTTCCCTATTTTTCTAGTGTAGTTAATATCTGATCATGAATAAGGTGTTATAGTTTTAGGTTTGGTCATACTTATTGTGAAGAAGGTAAAGGAATTGTTATAACTAATAATTTGACAATCACTGGTCTATTTGCTTTTGTGTTCAACTTTTTCTTCTCTGCAAGTCATATATCAGTACTCAGTATGTTACAGTACAGGAGGGCCCTACTTATACAGGTTAGGTTGGTTCTGGGCTACTGCTTTAAAGCAAAATTGCTGTAAAGTTAAACATACCCTTTTTACTTTCAAATGCATATAAAAGCCTGTTAACATGTTTACACTATCATATATTAAGTGAGCAATAGAGCTAGGGATAAAAAATTCATATACAGTTCACTCATTACTTACCTTAAAATATTTTCATCGTTAGCTTATAGTGAGTGTTGAATGTATTTATTATAAGAAGTCTGAGTAAATCAAGAATTTTATAATTCAAAACCATTGCATTAGTGGGGCCCTCCTGTACTATATTTCCTCTAGAATATGATCAGTATTGATGCATAAGAAAAATGTCATTACATGTGGAATTTAGCTGCTTATTTTGTAGGCTCCCAGCCTATGTATTTGTTTATTTTTATTATACTTTGCTACATATTTCCACAACTTGTCTCTATACAGTACTTTGACAGACCTTAAAAAAAACTATTTTTCTTGACATAATCACTAATATTACATGTTACATTTTAGGCTGGTACATTTGGAGCCATATTAGAGTATGGAGCAGAGAAGAAAATTTCCCCCGAACAGCGCTCTTGCTGCATCTCTGCACTAGGTATACCAACAGGTGTTCAACTCAAAATCAAGTGAGTGTAGTAATGGAGTTTAAATATTATATTTAAAGTATGTTGGAGGGGGGGGAAAGGAGGTTTTGTGGGCAGGGCTTGGACTTCCAGTAAGCATGTGTGAGCGTGTTAGATAGGAGTGAATGGAAACGAATGGTTTTGGGACCTGATGAGCTGTTGGAGTGTAGGCTGGGTAATATTTTGTGAAGGGATTCAGGAAACCAGTTAAATGATTTAGTTGGACTTGAGTCCTGGAAATGGGAAGTACAATGCCTGCACTTTAAAGGAGGGGATTGAGTTATTGGTGGTTTGGAGGATTTTCTGAACTGTGATCTTAGCGCCTCTGCAGAGACTGATTATGGGGAATGGGGTGAAATGTTGAATGATGTGAAAGTATTTTTTTTTGGGAATTTTCTTTCTTCTTGGGAAACCCTGCCTCGGTGGGAGCTGCTGCGGTTAAAATTTTTTATAAACATAACATGGGAAGATCACTCTTAAATACATGACTACAAATACAGAAAATCCTAGTTTGTATGGCTCTTAGGTTCCCGACCCTGTATGGTAAAAAAAATCCCTGGGGGTGGAAAAAAGCAGTTTTTTTATCCAAATCATAAAAAAAGCCCAAATTTTTTAATTTTTCTATACATATTAACATTGCAGTTAGACATAAAAAAAAAGATAAATAAAATAAATACACAGTACAGTAGGACCCCTATTTCTGATTGGTATCCCACTTTGTTATCCCGGTTTATTTTTGGGCCCCGAAATATCTCTTAATTTTGCATAATAATGGGCCCCAAAGACAAATGTGGAAAAAATGGGGCTCTTCAAAGCCCCGGAAGCAGTGTTCTTCCCATCAGTGAAAAAAAAGATAAATTTTTTACTTATTTGAATAAATTTTTCGAAAACTCTATAATAGGTATGTATAGGACTATATAGGTTCACATCCAGGTTTGGATCCCCCAGGTCCCGGAAGTATCCCCCGTGGATATGGGTTTTTCTGTACATACAACCTTCCTTAAAATATGGTGCCCTCGCCCTTCCCTACGCGGGTGGTACAAAGGGGCAAAAAAGCAGAAAATCAGTAAAGCCCAAACATAATAATAAACCCGTTGAAAGCCAAAAAAACGGGGGACATGAAAGGGTGCCAATATGGGGGTACTTTTTATAAAATATAAAAAAATAACAGGGCAGAAAAATAAATTTAATGCATTTACACACATCTTTGATGGAACTAGGACCAGTCCCTTTCCCCAAGATGTGTGTAAATGCAGGAATAACGAGTGTTTCTGTTCGATGTTTTTCCTTTTTTTCATAAACCAGGAATTTTAATTTAATCTGTGGAATGAAAAGTACAATACACCGCTGAAGGAAACCTGGGTTTAAAGGTATCATTAAACACCAATGATAGATAAGTCATTTCTTTTTTCTTTCAACATGTGGCTGTTTCCCACCGAACGGTGTGGGCCCAAAAAAAAAAAAACAAAGTTTCTCCTTTTACATTTAGTAAATATACAGGAAAAGGGGGTTCCCCAGCCCCTCGCTCCCGGCTTTTTAGTCGCCTCTTAAAACCATGGCTTACGGGGGAAAATTCCTTTCCATTTCCCCCATGGTTAAAAAATTTAAAGGCCTGTCTTAAAGGTAGTAGGTAGTGTAATATAATGTATACAGTATATCTTTCTTCTTTCAACAGTCGGCTGTTTCCCACCGGGGGGTGGCCCAAAAAAACAAAATTTCTCCTTTTACATTTAGTAATATACGTATACAGGAGAAGGGGGTTTAAAATTAAAAGGGAAAATAGATAAATAAGGTGATGAGGGTATCAAACGATTTAAATAAAAAAAATTGGGTATCACATTGGAGAGAGGGATTATGGAAAAATAAATGTTTTCAGATATTTGGGAGTTGATTTTCAGCAGATGGGTTTATGAAGGATGAGGTTAAATGAATTTATGAAGGAAAAAGGTGAGGTGCATTGAGGTATCTGTGGAGACAAAACGTTATCCATGGAGGCAAAGAAGGGAATGTACGAAAAATAGTGGTACCAACACTCTTATATGGGTGTGAAGCATGGGTTGCAAATGCTGCAGCGGGGGGAGGCTGGGGGAGTGGAGATGTCCCGTCTAAAAGGGGAAGTGTGGTGTAAATATTATGCAGAAAATTGGGAAAGGGAAATTAGGGGGAAGGTGTGGATTTCTAAAAGATTTGTCAGAGGGCTGAAAGGGGTTGTTGATGGTTTGGTCATTTAAAAGAATGGATCAAAGTAGAATGACTTGGGAGCGTTAAATCTGTAGGGGAAAGGGAAGGGGGGGGGGGCGTCCTAGAAAGGTTTGGGGGGAAGGGGAAAGGAGGTTTTGGGGGAGGGGCTTGGGCTTCCCGCAAGCATTTTGAGCGTGTTAGATAGGGTGAATGGGGAAGGGGGC
>WNWK01053000.1:0-12005 GCA_009830355.1 Cherax destructor
TCATTTTGTTAAATCTAAGAATATGCCCTACTCAGTGGAAGAGGTGCGACAAGTGATCAGATCATGCAGAGTATGTGCAGAGTGCAAGCCAAACTTTCACCAGCCAGAGAAAACTCATCTCATAAAAGCCACCCAGCCTTTCGAGAGACTGAATATAGATTTCAAAGGACCTCTACCAAGCATAAACCAGAATAGGTATTTCCTTAACATAGTAGATGAATATTCTAGGTTTCCTTTGTGTTCCCCTGTGCAAATATGACTGCTTCAACTGTCATCAGTTGTCTTTCCCAGTTATTCGCTATTTTTGGTATGCCGGCCTATATCCATTCAGACAGGGGATCCTCGTTCATGAGTAATGAACTTCATGAGTTTTTGGCTAACAAAGGGATTGCTTGCAGCAGAACAACAAGCTACAACCCTCAAGGCAATGGTCAAGTGGAGCGGTTCAATGGTACTATATGGAAGTCAGTTACAATGACACTGAAATCTTGCAATCTACCGGTTCAACACTGGCAGACTGTCTTACCTGATGCCCTTCACTCTATTAGATCATTGCTGTGCACAGCTACTAATGCTACCCCTCATGAGAGACTCTTCAACTATTCACGTCGTTCCTCTACGGGAGCCTCCATGCCCACCTGGTTATGTCACCCTGGACCCATTCTCCTGAAGAGTCACCATAGGATGAACAAGACGGATCCTTTAGTGGAAGAGGTAGAGCTCCTACAAGCTAATCCGCATTATGCCCACATTCGCTACCAAAATGGTGAAGAGACTACTGTATCTACAAGACACTTAGCCCCAGTTGAAACCAATGTTAGTGCGGAATCTCAAGATACACCAATAGATGTTGCGAAAGATGCTTCGGTTTCTCCGGGGAAGCCTTTTCAGGCTACCCTATTGAAATAGAGGATGCCGCTCCAGTAGATAGTCAAACCCCGCTAGAAAATACCGAACCCGGTGAAGAGGCTCAAGGGCTATGAAGGTCTGGACGTACACGTCACCCACCTAACCGTTTGGAGGATTACTGTATCTGATATTTTAGAAGGGGGAGATTGTAGTGATACCGCTCTTGTGGAGAGCCGCTGCAGGACACAATACGGCACCACCTCAGGGGGCCCCTAACAATAACAACAAACAGTACGGCGATGGCCCAGCATGGCGTGTGGTCTCGCTCTTACACAAATACATTCGTGATGCAGATTACATGGTAAGCTTAAATATGTCGCCAGTAGCTATAGCTTTTCTGAGGACATATGCACCTTACATCACCTGTCCTGCAGCAGCAGTCATTAGATTATTTTCTTCTGTTGCAGACATGTACCATGGATTTTGTGTTCAATAAAGCCTAGAAATGAGGCCTGTGTTTTTATCACAACACACCATTCATGCCACATCCTTTCAATTTTGATGGCAGTGGAAGTGGCATCATGCCACACTGTCCCATCACAAATGAGTCTACAGAGTTTGACTATTTTCAACTATACTTTGATGAGCCAATAATGAACCTGATTGTTACTCAGACCAACCTGTACTACCAGTATACAATGGACCATGCAGATTTTTCAGAATCGTCACGGCTGCGCAGGTGGAAAGATACAACTGTGGCTGAAGTGTATTTATTCCTTGGCACTGTCATGCTTATGCCACACACATATAAGAACAATATAGCAAACTACTGGTCCACAGACCACTTCATTAGCACTCCAGTCTTCCGAGACCTCCTTCCCTGCAACAGATTCCTTCTGTTGCTGAGAATGTTGCACTTCTCAGATAGGAATACACCAAACCGAAATGACCTCCTCTACAAAATCCGGGAATTGTTTATGTATCTCAAGCAAAAATTCAGTGCCTACTTTTATCCATTCAAGAACATTGTTGTTGATGAGTCCTTGATTCTGTTCAAGGGACGACTGTCATTCAAACAATATATACCAAGCAAACTTAATCGCTTTGGTATAAAACTGTTTGTTATGTGTGACTGTGAGACTGGTCTTGTGTTGGATGTCATTATCTACACAGGTAAAAATACACTTGATGATACCAGGCGCATGTTGGGCATTTCTGGTGATGTTGTTCGCAAGATGATGCAGCCATACCTTGGCAAGGGCCATACGTTGTTCACAGACAACTGGTACACAAGCCCTATGCTTGCTGATTTCCTACGTGTGAACAATACTGATATATGTGGAACAGTGAGAAGAAATAGAAAACACATGCCAAAGTTCACTGGAGGAAGTGTAGTGCAGGCGTTTCATGCCAATGACATCATGGCACTGTCATGGCATGACAAAAGGGACGTGACATTGCTGTCAACCATCCACAGAAACGAGATGGTACAAACAGACAGAATGAGCACGCTCAACAATCAACCTATTGAAAAGCCAGCTGTTGTCATCGACTATACAAACAATATGCGACTAGTCGACAAGTGTGACATGATGATAGGCTTTGTTGACTGTGTGCGTAGGAGTCGCAAGTGGTATATAAAAGTGTTTTTCCACCTTGTGGACATTGCAATGCTCAATGCCTTCAACATGTATGAAATAAAGACTGGGAAGCGACAACGATATGCAGAATTCACCCTAAATGTCATCAAGCAGATAGGGAGAAAGTATGGTACCACACCTATACCTGCCACTCCACAGCGACCTGTCACCCCACAACAGCGACCTGTCACTCCACAACAGCAACCTGTCACTCCACAACCAGAGGGGGAAGTGCCCAACCGAATTATCCCTAACTGTCACTGCCTGATACCATTACCATCCACTCCAAAGAAGAAGTACTCTCAGAAAAAGTGTGTTGTGTGTGCTTACAGTACACAGCGACCCCAAGTGCGAAAAGACACACGATTCATGTGTCAGCAATGTGGAATGGCACTCTGTATGAATCCATGCTTCTTCGAGTATCATACAGTGGTGGACTTCTAGAAACATAAATAGGACCTGTAAATACCTTGTATATATATGTAAACAATAGTAAGTGATTGAACCAGGTGTACAAATTTATTTATCAGTGTGAACATGTGTGTTTGTGACAGTATGATTACTACTTCAGTAACAAATATTTGTGTCTAAACAAGAATTGGCAATGAAATGAATAGATCTGCATCAAAACATTATTATCATAGGATGAAAACAACAGAAAATGGAAAAAAATGGAAAAAAACGATAAATGTTTCTTGTTTCTGCAAGCGGCAGTGCTCCATTTTGCCGACACCACATCATTTAGCACCAACTTCATGGGCTTATATCTCGGTAAGTACTGGCCCTAAAATGTTTTTTTAAGCCTATCCTATTTATAAAAATGTGCTCTTCATTTTTAGAAAAAAAAAAAAGATTTTTTTATTTTTCAAAAAATTCGGTCACTTTCGCGAGTGAACGTATATCTACGTGTGGACAGTTTAAGGGTTAAAGTTGGTGAGGAGAATTTTGAGCGGAGGGTTTATATTAGAGTGTAGAGTTCTATGTATGTAGTAGGCACAATAATAAGTGTGAATGTTCTTTATGGTGAGTAGTTTTAGGCTTTTGAATATTGGTGGAGTATGCTGTCTAGAGCAGGAATTTGTTATCATTCTGACTGCAGCCTTTTGCTGGGTTATGAGTGGTCTAAGGTGATTTAATGTTGTTGATCCCCATGCACAGATTCCATAGGTGAGATAAGGGTAGATGAGTGAGTGATATAGTGCAAGGAGAGCTGATTGAGGCACATAACATATCTTAGATAATATGCCTACTGTCTTTGAGATTTTCTTGGAAATTTGTTGTGTGTGTGTTTGGAATTTAAGGTTACTGTCAATGTGGATTCCTATGAATTTTCCCTCTGTGAGTCTTGTGATGGGTGAACCATTGAGCGTTATGTTAAGTGGATTATTATTATAATCAAATAGAAGCTATGTTAAGTGGAACATTTGTGGCTCTGTTTCCAAACTGTATGAAGTAGGTCTTGTCAGTATTGAGAGTAAGCTTATTAGTCATCATCCATGTTGATATTTTTCTGTAATTCGGCATTAACAGTATTGGCTAGTATGACTGGATTTGGGTGAGAGAAGACATACGTTGTGTCATCTGCAAATAATATGGGTTTGAGTAGTTGTGATGCATTCGGTAGGTCATTGATGTAAATGAGGAATAGGAGTGGACCCAGTACACTTCCTTGAGGGACTCCGACTGTAATTTGTTGTGTGGAAGAGTTCGCTCCATTTGTGTACATGTATTGGCTTCTGTTACTAAGGTATGACTTTAGGTAGTTGAGTGAGTGCCCTCTTATACCATAGTGTTCTAATTTTGTGAGCAGTAAATCATGGTCGACTGCATCAAAAGCGGGGCCAATCGAGGAATGGCAGAGAAAACCAGAACGTGTGGAGCCGACCCCGGTGGGGATCAGTCATCTTGCCTCACCTCAGGAAGGCATCATGGAAATGTGTGGAGTGAGGAAGTGGATGCAGCAGAGGAAAAGGAGCTTGGATGTATGACCCTGCTGGGGCTTTCCCAGGGGCCTGAACCATCAGCTGTGGTTAATGGTGACCCGGTAGGGGTAGTTGGTAGTGATGTGGAAGAATCACTCACAGTGGTTATGGAGACCTTTTTACAGGATCAGGGTGAGCGTGTCGTAGAAGAACTCGCCTTGGATCTCGGGGCAATGGTAGACGTTGTGGCACCGGATAAGGCAGTGTTGGAGCCGAGTTTGGATGGATCTCTGACGAACCATCAAGTGGTGGTGGATGTGCACCAGGTTGAGTTAGAGGTGGAGACAATGCAGGTAGACAGTGGTTTGCGTAAGCGAGTTGCAGGTGTGTCTGATGTTGAGGATGTCCTGACAGCAGGACAAAGGTCAGGGAAAAAATCTTGGAATGACGTGGTTGCTCAGGGCCTTTGGGGGTCCAAAGGTCCGGGACAGGTCCACTCAGGGGTCCAAGGGGTGGGGAGGGAAAGGGGTAGCATCAGACGAACTGGAGACAAAATAATTAAGGTGTCTAAAGGAAAACCACCATTTTTATAGTTCAATGGTTTAAAGAGTGTGAGAAAGTGTGAAATGTTTGAGGCGGTTTTGAAAAGATTTCAACTTTGTGGTACTGATCCAAGAACATAATTTTAAACAGGCTGATATTTTCCAAATTCAAGGTTATGATGTGTACATGTCAGGATCGCCTCGATTGAAAGGTGGGGCGGCAATTTTAATAAACGAAGCCAGCCCGTTTGTTGTGCAGAATAGTGAAGTGGGTGGTGAGGGTAGGGTAGTCAGGGTGGGGTTTGTATGTGTGTATGGTCCTGCGGAGGGGGATGTAAGAATTAAAAATAAGTTCATAAGGGAAGATTTAGTGTATCATTTACGTTCACTTCCGGTAGTTACAATTGTAGGAGGGGACTGGAATAATGTTGTTCGATGTAAAGATGTTGAGCCATGGGTTGCGGGGCATTCGGAGCTGTTAGGTGATTTGTTAAAAGGGGTGGGTTTAGGTGATGTGTGGGGTAATGTGGAGGGGGGAGTTGAACACATATATTAGGTATGGGTATGCGGTGAGGTTAGATAGGGTGTATGTCTCAGCGTTGGTGGAGGTGAAGAAGGTGGAAGTTGTAGATGCGGGTTTTACAGATCATAGAGGGGTGATGGTGGACGTCTCTTGGGAGGGTTTACCTAGGAGGTATAGGGGGTTTTGGAAGTTGAATATACGGTTACTTGGGGAGGGGGAGGGTGGGGAATCTTTTGGGGAGATGTGGAGAGAAGTGTGGGCTGAGGGAGGGGGGTGACTGATTTAATAGGATGGTGGGAAACAAGAGGCGAAATGCAGGATCAAGGATTTTTATGTTCAGAAAGGAAAGGAAGCTGCTCGATTCCAGTATGGGCTTTTGTCATATTTGGAAGGGCAATTGCAGGACTGTTATGGGGGAAGAGGGGGGGGGAGGTTACCCTGTGGACGAAATTGAGGGTATAAAAGAAGCAATCAGGGATTTGCAAAATAAACGTTTTGATGGGGCTAGAGTTGCGGTGTGTCTTGAGGAGGTTTTTGTGGGGAGACAGAACTTCAGCATGTGTCTTAAGGGAGCAGAGAATAAGGCGAAAGGCGATGGAGTTGCAAAATATTAGTGTGTGTGAGGGGGTTAGAGGGATATAAGGTGGGTCAAGAGTTGCAGACAACGGAGGAAATGGGGGGTTATATAGATGCATGGTATAGGCAGTTTTTAAACAGTAAGGGAATTAGTGAGATAGATCTAAGGACCATGGGTGGCTGGGTGCAATGTGGGCTGGAGCAGGAGGATCGTGAAGTAATGAGTGGTCCTATATGGGAGGAGGAAGTATTGGTGAGTATGAGGCCGGGTAAGTCACTGTGTCTTGATGGGTTACCCAGTGATTTTTATGTGGTGCATTGGGGGATTATGAAGGGGTTTTTGTTTAGGTTGTTTAATGACATGAAAAGTCGAAGGGTTATAAGGGATGGGCAAAAAACTGGGGTAGTGGTTTTGGTGCCGAAGAAGGAGGGATGTTGGTTTGTCAAAGATTATAGGGCTATTACTCTTATGAATGGGGACTATAAAATTTTTGATAAAATATTGGGTAATAGGTTAAAATCTGTGCTGGGACGGGTTCTGGATGAGGGACAATATGGGATACCGGGATGATCAATGTATGAGGGACATGAACGAATCAGGGGTCTTATTGAACAAAGGTGGACGGAGGTAGAGGGGTCTTAGCTTTAGATTGAAAGTTGGCGTACGATAGCGTAGAGCGGGAGGCGTTGTGGCGTTTTATGAAATGGCAAGGTTTTGGGGAGGAAATAGTGTCATGGGCTAGGGTATTGTATCAAAGGGTGAGGGTGCGCGTGCAGGTTAATGGGCGTCTAGGTGGGTATATATCCATGTCACAAGGGCTTACGCAAGGATGTCCAGTGTCCAAGCTGCTTTTTGCGATTTTACAGGATCCTTTTTATAGGGCAGTTAGGAGAGGAGTAAGGGAGGGAGGGCTACCAAGATGGGTGGGGAAGAGGACAGGTATTGTAGGTTATGTGAACAACACTACGATTTTAGTGGGTGGCGTGAAGGATTTGCAAAGGATTAATGACATCGTGGAGGGATTTATTGAGGAGATGGGATGGGTAACAACCTTGAGAAATCTATGTTATTAAAGGTGGGGGCTTGGGAAGGGAGGGGAAGTATAGCAGCGAGGGTTTGGAGAGTGGAGGAAACGCTTAAGATTTGTGGCATTTATTATAGGCAGGATGCTTGTGAAGCTCAAAAGGTAAATTCAGAAAGGGTGGTAAATAAGGTACAGTGGACCCTTGGTTTTTGTTGAGCTTCGTAGTATTCTCCACCTCGTAACCCACGCTGGCAATTTGACCGGGTGAAATGGGACCTTTACACACATCATACTGCCTTTCATGAGGCTCCTTCCTCATCCTCCATTGATGAGGTTTTACATCTCTTCTCGTCCTCTGTCTTAACCTCAGCTTCACATTCTATCCCCCAAACCTCGGGCAAGCATTCTCAGAAGTGTGTGTGGTCTCCTCCTTGTGCTCGGGCAGTACGTTTGAAACGCGCTGCGTGGGGCAGGTACCGGTATAACAGACCCACAGAGAGACTCCTTGATTTTAAGCAGAAGAGAGAAATTGCTCGCCGTGTCATACGCAACGCTAAATGCACTTGCTGGCGGGATTACGTTTCCACCATTACTTCGGCTTCCTCGATGAGTGCAGTCTGGAAGAAAGTGCGGAAATTGAGTGGTAAATTCTCCCTTGACCCGGCTCCTGTTCTTCGGGTTGCCGGTGTCGATATAGCACACCCTCTTGCCGTTGCCACTGAAATTGGTAATAATCTGGTTCGCATTTCTTAGGGGCTCCATCTATGCCTCCTTCCTTTCTTCTAAGTCTGCCAGCGAGTTAAAGACCTTAGATTTTTCTTCTCTCAGAAGAATCTTATAATGTGCCTTTTACCCTTCAAGAACTGGAGGCAACACTCTCCGCTTGCCGATCATCGGCAGCTGGGCCAGATGGCATACATATTCGTATGCTACAGCATTTACATCAGTCTGCTCTTGCTGTCCTCTTACGATTCTTTAATCTTATATGGTCGCAAGGAGTTATTCCCCAGCTGTGGAAGTCTGCTATTGTTTTCCCTTTTCATAAACCAGGTACTACGGAACATGATACCTCCCACTATAGTCCCATTGCTCTTACCATTGCAGTTTGCAAGGTGATGGAACGTCTAGTTAATAGTCGTTTGATGTGGTATTTAGAGATGCACAGTAGTCTCTCCACTAGTCACCATTGACCCCTTACTGCGCTTGGATACATATATTCGTAATGCCTTTGCTAATAACCACTCGGTTATCGCCATCTTTTTTGACCTTGAGAAGGCTTATGACACAACTTGGAGGTATAATATCTTGTCCCAGGCCCACTCCTTAGTCCTCCGTGGCAATTTTTCCTTAAGGCTTTCTTAACTGAAAGACATTTCTGTGTTTGGGTTAGTAATGTGCTTTCCCTGGAGTTTATCAAAGCTGAAGGTGTCCTTCCATCAAATATTTGGTCATCGCTTTATGTTGATGACTTTACTATAGCTTGTGTGGGTGCTGACTGTCACCTCATTGCAGTTTCCCTCCAGCATGCCATCAACCGGGTTTCCGATTGGGCCACCACTCACGGGTTTAAATTTTCTAGTGGCAAAACTCGTCAAATTACGTTTACTAGACGTTCAGTGGTCTCTGATCATCCATTGTACCTATACGGCTCACGTATCCCAGAACGTGATAGTACAGTCAGGTTTCTCTGCCTCCTGTTTGACCACAGATTGTCCTGGAAACCTCACATTACCTCTCTGAAGGCGACTTGTCATAGCTGGCTGAACCTCCTTAAAACCCTAGCACATCTTTCATGGGGGGCTGATCGTAGAACTCTCCTTCGCCTGCACTCAGCCCTAATTTTATTGAAACTAGATTATGGTGACCAGATATATTCAGTGACCTCCTCTGCTACTCTTTCCAGCCTTATTCCCATACATCACCAGGGATTGCGGTTATGCCTTGGTGCATTTCGTTCTTCCCCGGTTGAGAGCCTCTATGTAGAAGTGAACATTCCATCCTTGTCCAATCGTCGTGCTACACATTGCCTTCGCTATTGTGTTCGCTCTCATGACCTCTGTAATCCTTCCATGTATAGAATTGTTACAGATGTTAGTAGATGCTCTTTATTTGTTCATCGACCCTGTTTACTTCGTCCCTTTTCTCTTCGTCTGGATTCGCTCGTCTTCCCTTCAGCTACCACCTATGTTCATGTGGCATCTCCCTTTCCCCTACCCCCTTGGGAAGTTCCTGCTGTCTGTGTCTGTTCTTTTCCTCTGCCTTGCGCGAAAGCCCAACTACCTACGGCGGCTTCTCGCTCTCTTTTTCTAGACCACTTCCGTTCTCATTCCCATGCCATAGCAGTATACACCGATGGTTCAAAGTCATCAGCCGGCGTTGGATTCGCAGCAGTGTTTCTGGACAGCGTCATGCTAGGGCATCTATTATTCTCGGCTAGCATATTTATGGCTGAATTGTATGCCATTCTTGTGGCAATTATCCGTATTGCATCTATGCCTGTGTCACCATTTGCGGCCGTTTCAGACTCCCTTAGTGCTTTATAGGCTATACGAAAATTTGATACACCTCACCCCCTAGTTCTTCGTATCCACCTTTGGTTATGCCGTATCTCTAGCAAACACAAAGATATTGTTTTTTGTTGGGTCCCTGGTCATGTTTACTTATAGGGCAATGAACAGGCAGACACTGCTGCGTGGTCAGCAGTACATGACCTTCCAGGTTCATATAGTAGAGGTGTTCCATTCATGGACTATTTTGCAATCATTGCTACCCACCTTCGCACCCGTTAGCAACAACGCAGGTCTGACCTGCTAAATAACAAACTTTATTCTATTAAACCAAGTATAGGTTTCTGGCCTCCTTCTTGTCACCAATGTCGAGGTTGGGAGACTACTCTCTCCCGTCTTTGCATCGGCCACACTCGTTTTACTCATGGGTATCTCATGGAGAGGCTCCCTGTCCTCCTCTGTGGGCATTGTCAGGTTCCAGTATCTGTTCACCATATTCTGTTGGACTGCCCCCACTAATAATGAGCACGCATTTTTTGTTGTTGTTGCTTGTTTTTCTTATACCAATACAGTTAGTGCACAAAATGCATGCTAAAGATATAACTGACAAAGTGAAGCAGATGGATCTTCAACTTTTTAATCAATCGAACATAGAGAGAAATGGTAGACAGTTAAGTCAGAAGCTGCCATAATGAAAAGCTTTGTTCCACAAGGCACAGTACTCTCCCCCATCCTGTTCCTTGTTCCTCCTCTTTATCCACATTTGGTAGTTTCTCTCGAGTGCTACTGCATTAAAAATATTTTTTAGTATGATTTGCATTTCAGTTTCACTGTCATTCTTCTTCCCTCTCATAATGTACCTCAGTTCCTTCTTTTTTATATTTGCTGCAGTTATATTATTATTATAATATTAAGAAGTGCTAAACCTGTACAGGTCAAACAGCATACGTACAGTGCTGCCACTGTGTCGTTATTTGACCCTTTGTGCTCTCCCTCCAGTCTTTAACATCAAACCCACTTTTGCCATGCAGTAATGAATAAAAACCTATAAAAATACACATATACATACACACAAATGCCACATACACATATCACAAACACCACACACTGACAACCCCTACATTATTATTATTATTATAATCAAATAGAAGCGCTAAACCACAGGGGTTATACAGTGCTGCAGGTTATTGCAGGATGCAGGGAGAATGGGTTGTAAGAGGGAGATGGATGATTAGTAGGGTATGGAGTGCAGCAGGATGGTGGATAGTGCAGGGATAGAGGGTAGCAAGAGATCAAGGTAGAAGGGGCTGAGGGAGGTGCTAGAGATATAATCTTCAGAGTTTGTGTAGTAAGTCAGTTTCTGTCAAAAAGTCAACGAGAGAGTCAGGATTAAAGGAGGGTCCATCTGCAAGAAGAGAAGGTAAAGAAAGGGCCGCAGAGTGAAGACGCCGTTGGAGGTAAATTCTGCGTGCTCGTTGATAGAGTGGGCAGTCCAACAGAATATGTCGAACAGACACTGGAACCTAACAATGCTCACAAAGAGGGGCAGGGAGCCTCTCCATGAGATACCCATGAGTAAGACGAGTGTGGCCGATGTGAAGACGGGAGAGTGTAGTCTCCCAACCTCGACATTGGTGACAAGAAGGCCAGAAACCTATAACCATCCTATAACAATCCTATACATGGAAGGATTGCGGAGGTCATGAGAGCGAAAAAAATAGCGAATGCAATGTGCATCACGACGATCGGATAAGGATGGAATGTTCGCTTCTACATAGAGGCTCTCAACCGGGGAAGAACGAAATGCACCAAGGCATAAGCGTAAACCCTGGTGATGGATGGGATTAAGGATGGAAAGAGTAGCAGGGGAGACCGCCAAATATATCTGGTCACCATAATCAAGTTTCGACAAAATTAGGGCTGAATGTAGGCGAAGGAGAGTTCTACGATCAGCCCCCATGAAAGATGTGCAAGGGTTTTAAGAAGGTTCAGCCTGGTGTGACAAGTTGCCTTCAGAGAGGAAATGCTAGGTTTCCAGGACAATCGACGGTCGAACAGGAGGCTGAGAAACCTGACTGTATCAAGTTCTGGGATACACGAGCCATATAGGTACAATGGATGATCATAGACCACTGAACATCTAGTAAACGTAATTTGATGAGTTTTGCCACTAGAAAATTTAAACCCGTGAGTGGTGGCCCAATCAGAAACCCAGTTGATGGCATGCTGGAGGGAAACTGCAATGAGGTGACAGTCAGCACCTGCACAAGCTATAGCAAAGTCATCCACATAGAGCGATGACCAAATATTGGATGGGAGAACAGATGCCAGATTATTTATAGCAAGCAGAAAGAGTGTTGTGCTCAGAACACATCCCTGAGGGACACCTTCAGCTTGGACAAATTCCGGGGAGAGTTCATT
>WNWK01053001.1:0-12005 GCA_009830355.1 Cherax destructor
GTAAGGTGATGAGGATAAAAAAAGAATAGGTGACGAAAGATTGGATATCAGATTGGAGGGAGAGAGTATGGAGGAGGTGAATGTATTCAGATATTTGGGAGTGGACATGTCGGCGGATGGGTCTATGAAGGATGAGGTGAATCATAGAATTGATGAGGGGAAAAGGGTGAGTGGAGCACTTGAGTCTGTGGAGACAAAGAACCTTGTCTATGGAAGTAAAGAGGGAATGTATGAGAGTATAGTTATACCAACGCTCTTATATGGGTGTGAAGCATGGGTGATGAATGTTGCAACGAGGAGAAGGCTAGAGGCAGTGGAGATGTCATGTCTGAGGTCAATGTGTGGTGTGAATATAATGCAGAGAATTCGGATTTTGGGAAATTAGGAGGAGGTGCGGGATTACCAAAACGATTGTCCAGAGAGCTGAGGAGGGGTTGTTGAGGTGGTTTGGACATGTAGAGAGAATGGAACGAGACAGAGTGACTTCGAGAGTGTATAAATCTGTAGTGGAGGGAAGGCGGGGTAGGGGTCGGCCTAGGAAAGGTTGGAGGGAGGGGTAAAGGAAGTTTTGTGTGCGAGGGCTTGGACTTCCAGCAAGCATGTGTGAGCGTATTTGATAGGAGTGAATGGAGGCATATGGTTTTTAATACTTGACGTGCTGTTGGAGTGTGAGCAAAGTAACATTTATGAAGGGATTCAGGGAAACCGGCAGGCCGGACTTGAGTTCTGGAGATGGGAAGTACAGTGCCGGCACTCTGAAGGAGGGGTGTTAATGTTGCAGTTTTATAACTGTAGTGTAAAGCACCCTTCTGGCAAGACAGTGATGGAGTGAATGATGATGAAAGTTTTTCTTTTTCGGGCCACCCTGCCTTGGTGGGAATCGGCCGATGTGTTAATAAAAATAATAAAAAAGTATTTCTGGAAAGCAGATGGATAAATTTTAAACTGTCTGTGGTGTTTAAATTGCTTCTTAACTCGCATAATCTTCATGTATCTACTCCTTTACAAATGGACAAATTTTTCTTATATTCTAATGGTAAGTATTTTCATAAAAAACTAATATGTCTTACTATAATTTTTCAAATCCAGTATGTATAAGTGATTTGCTTCTCTCACACAGATCTGAACCCTTCACTGGGTGTCACAGCACTATTAATCCAGAAGATATTATGAAGTTATGTGTAGACACAGCATGCAACTGTTTAAGTGATGCTGCTGATGAGGAGGAGTGTAGATGCAATGCTCTTTCACATTACGTGTCTCATTGCCTTAAGGAGAATCCTGATGCTCCAATCTTTGACTGGCGTATTATTGCCAAGTGCTGTAAGTTTTACTATTTATTTGTAGTCATTTTGATACTGAATTTATAGTAATCATAATCAATTTTTTTATTTCTTTGTGTAATATACAAACTGTAGCTTACATGTAATAGAGTACTGTTAAGCACAAAGAAAGTCATTAGCATGTTTGAGCATTTCAGACAGACTAATTCTGATTCTTACACACTACTTAAAACTAGACAGGTTATGGATTGGTAAATTTTTATTATGTATTACATACTACAAAAAGCTAGGTAGCAAAAATATTATAATTAGAAAAAATTATAGTAGAGATGGAGCAAAAAGTATTACAATTAATACAGTTTACAATAGTACAGTTTTAAGTGCATATTAATACTTTACACTGATTGGGATTTCTTGAGTAGTTTCAAACTGGTTCTATAATATCAGGCTAGGAAATATAAAAGATGGTTAAGAAATGAAAGTAGTTGGATGAGTTGGTTTTGTTTGGAATAGCAAAGTGTTGGTATAGTTACATTTGGGAGATGAATTGAGTTTTTATTATAGCTCTAAATTGATTGGCAGACAAGGGGACCTTTAACTGGTTCAGGCAATGAATTCCAGATCTTGGGGCCCTTTATATGCATATGCATTGCATTTTTGCATATAGTGAGGCGAACACGGGGGATGTCGATGAGAGTTTTGTGCTTTGTGTTGTGCCTGTGTGTTCTGTTGTAACTATCAAGGACAAGTTTGAGAGGAGGGATTATATTGCAGTTTAATGTTTTATATATATAATAGGCTCAGTAATATGAGTGCATATTTTGTATATTAAGTTCAAACTTTTGAAGAGTGTGTTGTCTGGCGAAGGAATGAGTGATCATCCACACAGCAACTTTTTGTTGGGTTATTAATTTTTTAATTGATTAGTCATAGTAGATCCCCAAGCACAAATACCATAGGTAAGGTAAGGGTAGATTAGAGTGGTATAATGTAAGTAGTGCCATTTGGGATACATAGTACCATATCTTGGAGACTTTCTTGGCTATGTGGGTCTGAAAATTCAAGTTGCAGTCAAGATGAAGACCTAAAAATTTTCCCTCAGTGTGTCTTGTAATGGGGAAACCATTGATCAGTATGTTAAGTTGGATATTTAAAGCTCTGTTTCCAAACAGTATGTAATAGGTTTTGTCTGTATTGAGGGTGAGTTTGTTGGTCATCATCTTTACCTGGAGTATACCTGGAGAGAGTTCCAGGGGTCAATGCCCCTGCAGCCCAGTCTGTGACCAGGCCTCATGTTGGATCAGAGCCTGATCAACCAGGCTGGTACTGCTGGCCGCACGCAGTCCAACGTACGAACCACAGCCTGGCTGGTCAGGTACCGACTTTAGGTGCCTGTCCAGTGCCTGCTTGAAGACAGCCAGGGGTTTGTTGGTAATCCCCCTGATGTATGCTGGGAGGCAGTTGAACAGTCTTGGGCCCCTGACACTTATTGTGTTGTCTCTCAACGTGCTAGTGGCACCCCTGGTTTTCATTGGGGGGACGTTACATCGCCTACCGAGTCTTTTGCTTTCGTAGGGAGTGACTCTCATGTGCAAGTTTGGTACTAATCCCTCTAGAATTTTCCACGTGTATATAATAATGTATCTCTCCCGCCTGCGTTCTAGGTAGTACAGGTTTAGGAACTTCAAGCGTTCCCAGTAATTGAGGTGGTTTATCGCAGTTATGCGTGCCGTGAAGGTTCTCTGCACATTTTCTAGGTCAGCAATTTCACCTGCCTTGAAAGGTGCAGTTAGTGTACAGCAATATTCCAGCCTAGATAGAACAAGTGACCTGAAAAGTGTCAACATGGGCTTGGCATCTCTGGTTTTGAAGGTTCTCATTATCCATCCTGTCATTTTTTGTAGCTTGTCAGTAGTGTCGCTAAGCATAGTCAGATATAAGTGGGAGAAGACAAGTAGTGTCGTCTGTGAATGGAACTGGTTTAAGGAGATTTTTTTTTTTTTTTTTTATACATGTCAGCCGTTTCCAACTGAGGCAGGGTGACCCAAAAAGAAAGAAAAACCCCAAAAAGAAAGAAAAAACTTTCACTATCACTCATACATAATCACTGTCTTTGCAGAGGCGCTCAGATACGACAGTTTAGACGTCCCTCCAAACTGCCAATATCCTAAACCCCTCCTTTAAAGTGCAGGCATTGTACTTCCCACTTCCAGGACTCAAGTCCGGCTAACCGTTTTCCTCGAATCCCTTCACAAAATATTACCCTGCTCACACTCCGACAGCTCGTCAAGTCCCAAAAACCATTCATCTCCATATTTTTTTTTTTTAACACATCGGCCATTTCCCACCAAGGCAGGGTAACCCAAAAAGAAAGAAAATGTCAAAAAATTTGAAAGTAGATTTACAGTAAATGCATTGAGTAAATGAAGCTATGAAAGGATGATTGAGTTAAATGTAGTTTTTTTATTATTATTTATTAACACATCAACCATTTCCCATTTCATCATCATTCACTCCATCACTGTTTTCCCAGAGGTGCACCTAAACTACAGTTAAGAAACTGCAACATATCTCCACTCTCCATATATCCAACATATCTCCACTCTCATTCTCATACTGTAAACTACTTTCATCAACGTTCAATGTTATTTTCCCATAATATAATTTCAATATTTACTATTGATATAACCATCCTACAAAATACTTTCACCTTGTCCCAATGAATTAACCTCATATTGTAATTTGAGTAAATTTACTGTCTGCTATAAATAAAAACAAATGTTTAACTATAACAAAGTTTATCAATTTCTCTAGTATGTATTAAGTAGTCTATAAGCCATTAGATTTAGTCTGCCCATAATGCCATGGCATGATAGTGGCTCTCTTTGCACTGCAATTCATTATTGTAATTACAAAATCTTGATGTAAACTTGCAATGAAATAAAATATAATTATTATTATAAAAATATTATTATTATTATTATTATTATTATTATTATTATTATTACTCCTCTTACAGAGTGCAGGCATTGTGTATTTAAAGGGGACAATTATCTAGAAAGTTTTTCCTTTTCTTTTTCCTGCTGCTGCTGCTAACAAGACGTTTCTAGGGTTTTTGTTCTCTATAGACATCTCTTGCATCTTACAGATAAGGAATGTGGTCCAGGAGAAATTTACCAGGACTGTTTCAACTTCAAATGTGAGAAAAGCTGTGAAAATTTGCATGATGAAACAGTCTGTCAAGAAACAAAGAAATCTTGCCACTCAGGTTGCTTCTGTATGCCTGGATTGGTTCGTAAGGAAACAGATTGTGTCAAACCAGAAGTTTGCAAAGACTGTGTCTGTGAAGCCTTTGGGGATCCACACTACATAACCTTTGATCAATTCAAGTACACTTTCAATGGTGATTGTTCATATATTGCTGTACAAGATGAAAATGATGAAGATCATCATAAGTTCCAGGTATGTAGCCAGAGTATTTTGTTCTAGGAAATATGCTCTGCATTTCCTAGTACTGTACAGTATGTACCTTATATTTGCAGTTTTAATTTAATAACTTTGTAAGTTCCAATATGATTCTGTTTTTCTCAATAAATTTGTGGATGTCATTTACTATACTTACTGCTTCTTTAATGTAAGATATGTCAGGGTGTATTATACACCATGGTGTTCCATTTAACTGATTCTTTATTTCTGCTTAAAAGAAAATACTGCAGTGGTACTTATATTTATAAGTCTGGTACTGTTTAGCTTAAAATTGTATAATATTTGTTAGAATTTTAGCAGGGTTAGATAACTAAGAGGATGTAGTACCATTGTTGGTACATAATAGTTTTATTTTATTTTATTTTTATTATTAACACATTGGCCGTTTCTCACCAAGGCAGGGTGGCCCGAAAAAGAAAAACTTTCATCATCATTCACTCCATCACTCTTGCCAGAGGCACGCTTACACTACAGTTATAAAACTGCAACATTAACACCCTCCTTCAGAGTGCAGACACTGTACTTCCCATCTCCAGGACTCAAGTCCAGCCTGCCGGTTTCCCTGAATCCCTTCATAAATGTTACCGTGCTCACACTCCAACAGCACGTCAAGTCCTAAAAACCATTTGTTTCCATTCGCTCCTATCTAACATGCTCGTGCATGCTTGCTGGAAGTCCAAGCCCCTTGCACACAAAACCTCTTTTACCCCCTTCCACTAACCTTTCCTAGGTCAACCCCTACCTCGCCTTCCCTCCACTACAGATTTATGCACTCTCGAAATCATTCTATTTCCTTCTATCCTCTCTACATGTCTAAACCATCTTAATAACTCCTCCTCAGCCCTCCAGATAATAGCTTTGGTAATCCCACACCTCCTCCTAATCTCCAAACTACGGATTCTCTGCATTATATTCACACCACACATTGCCCTCAGACATGACATCTCCACTGCCTCCAGCCTTCTCCTTGTTGCAACATTCACCACCCATGCTTCGCACCCATATAAGAGCGTTGGTATAACTATACTCTCATACATTCCCGTTTTTGCTTTCATGGATAATGTTCTATGTCTCCACAGACTCCTCAGTGCTCCACTCACCTTTTTCCCTCTCGTCAATTCTATGATTCGCCTTATCTTTCATAGACCCATCACACAAATGCTCACACAAATAGTGCCTGCACTCTGAAGGTGTGGAGATATGTTGCAGTTTTTTAACTGTAGTGTAGGTATGTGTTTGGTAAGACAATGATGGAATGAGTGATGATGAAAATGTTTCTTCTTTTTCAGGTCACTCTGCCTCGGTGGGAAATGGCCAGTGTGTTAATAAAAAAAAATAATAAAATCTCGGTGTATATCCTTACTGACTGAATAGGCTTGACTTTGGTAACAGAGCAGCTGTTGCACAACTGAACATTATGATTGACAACATTCTTATTACTAAACAAAATGAGGGCAAATTTCTGGGCCTGCACCTTGACAGCAACCTGAAATTCAGCGCCCATGTCCAACACAACCAAAAAAGTATCCAAAACTGTTGGGATCCTCTCTAAAATACGTTACTATGTACCACAATCAGCCCTACTCACACTATACTATTCATTAATCTATCCCTACCTCACCTATGCTATTTGTGCCTGGAATTCAACAGCAGCAACCCACCTAAAGCCAATAATAACCCAACAAAAAGCCGCAATAAGAATTATCACGCAATCCAATCCTAGGCAACAACCCCCCCCCCCAACTCTTCAAAGACCTAAACTTACTCACTGTACAGACCATCCACACCTACTACTGTCCAACCTATATCTACAGAACCATAAATTCTAATATTAACCCTGAACTAAAACACTTTCTTGACAGTTGCAACAGGACCCATAGACACAAAAATCTCTGACATTCCTCGTGTCCAGCTAAACCTCTACAAAAATTCGATGCACATAAAAGGGCCTAAAATCTGGAACTTCCTGCCGGAAAACTCGAACTGCAGACTCAATCACCACTTTAAAACTACTGTTAAAAAACATCTTATCTCCCTAACACACCCCATTATTAGCTAAACGAATGATAATCACCTAATTTTCTTTTTTGTCTCATGAACACATCCAACACAATATGTCCTACTCTCGTTATCTGTAATTCCCATTAATTTACACTTACACCCACCCAAATGACTGTAAACATAAAATTCCTAATATAGCTATAGCCTATTAAATCTTAAGTTAGCCCTAAGTCCACCTAAAACACGCTTCCAGACTCTACAGACAAATCCAATCCCATTACTGAATTTACCATTTGTATTATTATTGTATGACTTGTACTACCTCAAAATTGTAAATCTAAAAATGTATGTCCATATATACCTCAATATTTTTTTATTTTTATTAACACATTGGCCGATTCCCACCAAGGCAGGGTGGCCCGAAAAAGAAAAACTTTCATCATCATTCATTCCATCACTATCTTGCCAGAGGGGTGCTTTACACTACAGTTTTAAAACTGCAACATTAACACCCCTCCTTCAGGTTCCAGAGACCAAATCCTTAGACTACGTTAGTGCAAGTAAATTCCATAATTGTCCTAGTAACTGCTACCTCACTACCTCAAATTTCTCACACAATTGATTGTGTGACTTATTTTGTATTTCTTGTATTAAAAGAAACTACCTCATTGTATATGTAACTTTTTATATATACAGTGGTACCTCGGTTAACGATATTTTTTCGTTCCAAAATGCTGTTCAAGTGCCATTACCAAACGAATTTATCCCCATAAGGAATAATGTAAAATAGACACCATTTTAGATCCCCAAAAATACACTTACAAAAGCATTTAAAAAAATAAACTTACATAAAAGGGTGAGTTTGGGGACCATCGTTAACCGAGGTACCACTGTATATCTTTTTTCTTTTAATTACAATTATTTGCTATATATTTTTTAATGCATATTTACCATTATCATTTTCCAACCTTAACTATATACAGTATTAGTAATCACTTTATTTACTTAAAATTTAATTAAAACCTTTTTTACTATTAGTATTTTGTATTTCTTGTATTAGAACAACTACCTCATTGTATATGTAACTTTATATATACTGTGGACCCCCGAGTAACGTAAAAACTTCACTCCAGAAGGCTGCTCAAGTGCCATTACCGAACGAATTTACTCCCTTAAGGAATAATGTCACGTAGGTTAGTCTATTTCAGACTCCCAAAAATACACTTCCACAAGCACTTACAATATTATACTTACATAACTGTACGATTTCCGGGGTGTTCGTTACTCGGGGGTCCACTGTATATCTTTTTTCTTTAATTACAATTATTTGATATATATTTTTAATACATATTTACCATTACCATTTTCCAACCTTAACTATATACAGTACAGTGGTCCCTCGGTTTTCATACATCTCCAAACTCGAACATTTATGTAAGTGTATTTTCGTAAGTGCTGTTGCAAGTGTATTTTTGGGGGTCTGAAATAAACTAACCTACGTGACATTATTTCTTAAGGAAGTAAATTCGTTCGGTAATGGCACTTGAGCAGCATTCTGGAACGAATTTTCGGCGAAAACCGAGGGACCACTGTATTAGCAATCACTTTATTTACTTAAAATTTGATTAAAACCTTTTTTACTATTAATCCACTATACTTTGTATAATTAATCTCTATATTCTTCTTTTTCTTAATAGCTCTTGTTCTTTTTATTTTCTCTATTGTCCATGGGGAAGTGGAAAAGAATCTTTCCTCCGTAAGCCATGCGTGTCGTATGAGGCGACTAAGATGCCGGGAGCAATGGGCTAGTAACCCCTTCTCCTGTACAAATCTACTAAAAACGAGAAGAAGAAAAACTTTATAAAATTGGGTTGTCTGAATGTGCGTGGATGTAGTGCGGATGATAAGAAAGAGATGATTGCCGATGTTATGAATGAAAAGAAGTTGGATGTCCTGGCCCTAAGCGAAACAAAGCTGAAGGGGGTAGGCGAGTTTCAGTGGGGAGAAATAAATGGGATTAAGTCAGGAGTATCTGAGAGAGTTAGAGCTAAGGAAGGGGTAGCAATAATGTTGAAGGATCAGTTATGGAAGGAAAGAGGGAATATAAATGTGTAAATTCAAGGATTATGTGGATTAAAATAAGGGTCGGATGCGAAAAGTGGGTCATAATAAGCGTGTATGCACCTGGAGAAGAGAGGAGTGTAGAGGAGAGAGAGATTTTGGGAGATGTTAAGCGAATGTATAGGAACTTTTGAACCAAATGAGAGAGTAATTGTGGTAGGGGACCTAAATGCTAAAGTGGGAGAAACATGCAGAGAGGGTGTAGTAGGTAAGTTTGGGGTGCCAGGTGTAAATGATAATGGGAGCCCTTTGATTGAACTTTGTATAGAAAGGGTTTAGTTATAGGTAATACATATTTTAAGAAAAAGAGGATAAATAAGTATACAAGATATGATGTAGGGCGTAATGACAGTAGTTTGTTGGACTATGTATTGGTAGATAAAAGACTGTTGAGTAGACTTCAGGATGTACATGTTTATAGAGGGGCTACAGATATATCAGATCACTTTTTAGTTATAGCTACAGTGGGAGTAAAGGTAGATGGGATACAAGGAAAATAGAATCAGTAAGTAAAGAGAGGTGAAGGTTTATAAACTAAAAGGAGGCAGTTAGGGTAAGATATAAACAACTATTGGAGGATAGATAGGCTAGTGGGGTGTAGGCAATGGGGTCGAAAATGTATGGGGTAGATTTAAAAATGTAGTGTTAGAGTGTTCAGCAGAAGTTTGTGGTTACAGGCGAGTGGGTGCGGGAGGGAAGAGGAGCGATTCGTGGAATGATGATGTAAAGAGAGTAGTAAGGGAGAAAAGTTAGCATATGAGAGGTTTTACAAAGTAGAAGTGATGCAAGGAGGGAAGAGTATATGGAGAGAAAAAGAGGTTAAAAGAGTGGTGAAGCAATGTAAAAGAGAGCAGATGAGAGAGTGGGTGAGATGTTATCAGCAAATTTTGTTGAAAATAAGAAAAAGTTTTGGAATGAGATTAATAAGTTGAGGAAGCCTAGAGAACAAATGGATTTGACAGTTAAAAATGGGAGAGGAGAGTTATTAAATGGAGAGTTAGAGGTATCGGGAAGATGGAGAGAATATTTTGAGGATTTGTTAAATGTTGATGAAGACAGGGAAGCTGTGATTTCGTGTGTAGGGCAAGGAGGAATAACATCTTGTAGGAGTGTGGAAGAGCCAGTTGTGGGTGTAGGAAAGTTCGTGAGGCAGTGGGTAGAATGAAAGGGTAAGGCAGCTGGGATTGATGGGATAAAGATAGAAATGTTAAAAGCAGGTGGGGATATAATTTTGGAGTGGTTGGTGCTATTATTTAATAAATGTATGGAAGAGGGTAAGGTACCTAGGGATTGGCAGAGAGCGTGTATTGTTTCTTTGTATAAAGGCAAAGGGGACAAAAGAGAGTGCAAAAATTATAGGGGAATAAGTCTGTTGAGTGTACCTGGTAAAGTGTATGGTAGAGTTATTATTGAAAGAATTAAGAGTAAAACAGAAAGCAGGATAGCAGATGAACAAGGGGCTTTAGGAAAGGTAGGGGTGTGTAGACCAAGTGTTTACAGTGAAACATATAGGTGAACAGTATTTGGATAAGGGTAAAGATGTTTTTGTGGCATTTATGGATTTGGAAAAGACGTAAGACGTAGAATGAGGGGAGACATGATCGAGGTATACAAGTGGAAAATGGGTATTAACAAAGGGGATATAAATAAGGTCTTGAGGATATCTCTCCAAGAGAACCTAATAATGGATTCAAGTTAGATAAGTTTAGATTTAGAAAGGATATAGGAAAGTATTGGTTTGGAAATAGGGTAGTTGATGAGTGGAACAGTCTGCTAGTAGGGTTATTGAAGCTAGGACCTTGGGTAGTTTCAAATTTAGGTTGGATAAATTCATGAGTGAGAGGGTTGGATTTGAGTGGGACTGCGCATGAGTGGGTAGAATTGTCAAAGCTTATTTCTTGGGTAGCTTTGAAAATGGGTTGAGCAAATATTCTGTTAGTGGGATGGATTGTGAAGGACCTGCCTAGTATGGGCCAACAGGCCTGCTGCAGTGTTCCTCCTTTCTTATGTTCTTATGTATGATAGGGTAGATAGGGGGGGCAATGTGGCAGATGTTGCAGGTGTATGGAATAGGAGGAAGGTTACTGAAAGCAGTGAAGAGTTTTTATGAGGATAGTGAGGCTCAGGTTAGAGTGTGTAGGAGGGAAGGGACTATTTCCCAGTAAAAGTGGGCCTTAGACAAGGATGTGTGATGTCACCGTGGTTGTTCAATATATTTATAGATGGGGTTGTAAGAGAAGTGAATGCGAGGTCTTGGCAAGAGGTGTTGGGCTAAAAGATAAAGAAGCAAATACAAAGTGGGAGTTGTCACAGTTGCTTTTGCTGATGACACTGTGCTTGGGAGATTCTGAAGAGAAGCTGCAGAGGTTGGTGGATGAATTTGGTAGGGTGTGTAAAAGAAGAAAATTGAAAGTGAATATAGGAAAGAGTAAGGTGATGAGGATAACAAAAAGAATAGGTGACGAAAGATTGGATATCAGATTGGAGGGAGAGAGTATGGAGGAGGTGAATGTATTCAGATATTTGGGAGTGGACATGTCGGCGGATGGGTCTATGAAGGATGAGGTGAATCATAGAATTGATGAGGGAAAAGGGTGAGTGGAGCACTTCGGAGTCTGTGGAGACAAAGAACCTTGTCCATGGAAGTAAAGGGAATGTATGAGAGTATAGTTATACCAACGCTCTTATATGGGTGTGAAGCATGGGTGATGAATGTTGCAACGAGGAGAAGGCTGGAGGCAGTGGAGATGTCATGTCTGAGGTCAATGTGTGGTGTGAATATAATGCAGAGAATTCGGAGTTTGGAAATTAGGAGGAGGTGCGGGATTACCAAACGATTGTCCAGAGAGCTGAGGAGGGTTGTTGAGGTGGTTTGGACATGTAGAGAGAATGGAACGAGACAGAGTGACTTCGAGTGTATAAATCTGTAGTGGAGGGAAGGCGGGGTAGGGTCGGCCTAGGAAAGGTTGGAGGGAGGGGTAAAGGAAGTTTTGTGTGCGAGGGCTTGGACTTCCAGCAAGCATGTGTGAGCGTATTTGATAGGAGTGAATGGAGGCATATGGTTTTAATACTTGACGTGCTGTTGGAGTGTGAGCAAAGTAACATTTATGAAGG
>WNWK01053002.1:0-12004 GCA_009830355.1 Cherax destructor
GGTCGATGAAAAATGACAGGGAAACGTGTTCAGGTCGATGAAAAGTGAAAAGAAAACCTGATCAGGTCGATGAAAAGTGAAAGGAAACCTGTTCAGGTAGATTAAAAATGAAAGGGAAACCTTTTCAGGTCGATGAAAAATTAGCGGGAAACCTGTTCAGGTCGATGAAAAATGACCGGGAAACCTGTTCAGGTCGATGAAAAATGACCGGGAAACCTGTTCAGGTCGATGAAAAATGACATTTAATATACCATCTAAAGAAATTGAAAAAGTGCAAAAAACTGCGAGGAAACTATTGCCAGAACTGCGGCTCTGAGGATGAACTACGGGAGCTAAACTAACATTAGAGGTCAGACAAAAACAGGAAATGAAATGATTAAGACGTACGCAAAACTGAAAGAATTTGAGAGGGTAGAGAGGGCGAACCTGTTTTAGAGACGAGTCTCAGGAACAGGTGGGTCTCAGGGAACAGGTGGGTCTCAGGGAACAGGTGGGTCTCAGGGAACAGCTGGCAGTAAAAACACATGTGAGCCACAGAGATGCTAGGAAACTGGTACTTAGCCTAAGAGTGTTGAGAAAGTGGAATAACCTAGAGACGGGATCAATACATACATTTTTTAGAGGAATGACCTGGGTATCGCAGCCAGGAGAGAGTGAAAGAAGTAGAGGCTAGCGGAGAGGAGGAAGGATCTGCACTAATTACATCTGCTATGTGACAAAAAGAGACAAAATTCTCTTTCCCACCAGGAAGGAACTAAAAAAAACGTCGCTGGAAGGCTAATCTCCGTAGAGACACCACGATCATGCAGACGTATAATACCAGCTGACTTGATTCATCTCATACGTAACGGACGAACCGCGACCAAAAGTCTTTTACCAGCATTTCCAGCAGAAACCTACCACAGGTCTTCTACTAACAGTCTCCTGGTAACAATCCTTCCAGAAGTATTCTTCCAATAGCGTCCAGTCTTACACACTTGAATCCTACCAACAGAATCCTAAGAAAAGAATCCTGTCAATAATTCTTCTGTCAGGTATTTACCAAACAGGTTACATACAGTGTTAAAAAACACTTATTAGAGAGAAAATTTCATCTATGAAACAAGCTTCTTCATTCAATAGTTCCCTTCTACAATTGTCTTTTTCATTACTTACTGGCTCTGTGCCATATATCTCTGCAACACAGCGCACCACAACATTCAGTGTGCAATCTATGTTAACATTCATACATCACAGTACATAACAACAATATGGGAGACAGTAGCACACAGTGGTACTGGCCAGGTTGTGGCAGCCACCACCAAAATTCTTATTGTCAAGAGATCGAATCATCCAAGTTGACAGTTTTTATTTTCATTACAGAGTTTTTTCTTTTGCGTCTGTGGTGGTGAATTTTTTTTCAATAATGAACAGGTGAGAGCAGTGTATATGTGAGGTAAGGGAATATACGGATCATGTGTAAATACTCAAATACTTATGTGAAGAACACACACATAAAGAAAAGCAGCACTTCAGTAGATTTATAGGTTGTATGATGTATGATGTCACTAAACTTTGGTCAAAAGACAATATATATACCATGCAACCATCATGTAGACCAGATGTCACTGTAAACAGAGCTTTATTAACATACTATGTTAAAACTCAGTACACACACACACACACACACACACACACACACCGAATAAGTAAAATTAGTCAATTAGCAAGAACTTAAAATTAAGTCTAAACAAATTTCGTATACGTTTAATTTTTTTTTCATCGATGTTAATGTAAAATTTAATAATTTTGTACCAAAGGAACCTTAGCAAACTTACCTAACTTTATTAGAACTAGAGCAATTTAATTTAGCCCAATCCAACTAAATATGTTTAAGATAAGTTTACAATAATTTAATAAACAAACACAATGAAATATACTTTTCTCGTTAGGTTCTGAATGATTTTTGCGAAATTATTTCATACACAAATTTTCGCTTGCAGTATTCAGAAAGAAGAGCGTTGCTATTTAAGCCAAAATCGCAAGTTTTACCTATTCGGCACGATATATATATATTTTTTTTTTTTATTAACACATCGGCTGATTCACAACAAGGCAGGGTGGCCCGAAAAATAAAAACTTTCACTATCATTCACTCCATCACTGTCTTGCCAGAGACATGCTTACACTACAGTTATAAAACTTCAACATTATCACCATGCCTCGGTGGGACACGGCCGTATTGTTGAATATATATATATATATATCAGATCACTTTTCAGTTGTAGCTACAGTGAGAGTTAAGGTAGATGGAATACAAGGAAAATGGAAACAGCAAGTAAGAGAGAGGTGAAGGTTTATAAACTAAAGGAGGAGGCAGTTAGGGTAAGATATAAACAACTGTTGGAGGACACATGGTAGAAGGGTATGTATATATATATACATACCCTGTTTCGTTAACGAATTTGAAGGTCGCAAATGGAATTATTTGCAAATGCATGTATATGTATATATACATACATACGCCCATGTATATATTATAATATATATATATATATATATATATATATATATATATATATATATATATATATATATATATATATATATATATATATATGTCGTGCCGATTAGGTAAAACTTGCGATTTTGGCTTAAATAGCAACGCTCAAATTTGTGTATGCAATAATTTCGCCAAAATCATTCTGAACAAACCGAAAAAATATATTTCATTGTGTTTGTTTATTATTAAATTAATGTTAACGTATCTAAAATATATTTAGTTGGGTTAGGCTAAATTAAATTGCGCTTGTTGTAATAAGGTTAGGTAGGTTTTCAAAGTTTCTCTTGGTACAAAATTATAAATTTTACATTAACATAAATGAAAAAAATATATCTTTAAACGTATAAGAGAAAATTTTACAAAGGACTTAATTTTAGATGAGTTCTTGCTAATTGACCAGTTTTACCTAATCGGCACGACTATGTATATATATATATATAATATATATATATATATATATATATATATATATATATATATATATATATATATATATATATATATATATATATATATATATATACATATATACATATATATATATATGCCAAGACTCACTTACTTCCTGAGGTGCGCACCCTCTTTTGAAAACCCAACACTTGACGAGTATGACGCACACCTGAGATCAACCTTCAAGAAGGCACTGAATCTGTCACTAGAGGATCAGCAATGGGAGCAGGCAACCCTCCCAGTGCGACTGGGAGGTATAGGGTGCGCAAAGCAAGGCAGGTAGCGTTACCTGCATTTCTGTCATCGTGTTTGGCTTCCAGTGGATTAGTCAAGAGGATTGTCCCTGAACGTTTGAGAGGGGTGGTGGGAGCTCAAGACCCCAAGTTCATTGAAGCAGCAGTGCAGTGGGACATCCTGGCAGACTCCTCCAGTAGACCAGCTCCTCCCAAAGAGCACAAACAGTCCCACTGGGACAAACCGATCATGGAAAAAATTCCAACACAATGCTCACCAACGCTTCAGGAAAGGACAAAGCTCGTCTCCTAGCGGTGAAGGCACCACACTCAGGAGATTTCCTTCTTGCTGTTCCCAATTCCTCTCTGGGGACTCGACTCGACCCACAGTCCATTCGGATTGGTGTTGCTCTTCGCCTAGCCGCCCCCATACTCACCGAACATAGGTGTATTTGCGGCAGGGCGACGGCTGACCAATTCGGACTTCATGGTCTAGTGTGTCACACATCAGAAGGGAAGTATGCTAGACATGAGGAGGTCAATGACATCATAAAGAGAAGCCTCGCCACAGCCCGTTGCCCAGCTCAACGGGAACCCCAAGTGCAGAGGTCTGATGGAAGTCAAAAGCGTCCTGATGGAGCCACCATGCTACCCTGGAAGGATGGTAAGCAGATTGCTTGGGACTACACCTGTGCTGCCACATTGGCAGACACCTACCTGCCACACTCCTTAGCCGAAGGGGTGGAGCTGCCAGCCACAGGGAGACCCAGAAGACCCGCAAATATGAAGACCTTCCTCTTGCTATAACTTCATCCCAATAGGGTCGGAGACCCATGGAGCATGGGGCAAGTGTGCTCTAAAGTTTCTCAAGGAGCTGGGTGGAAAACTCATCATAGAAACCAAGGACCACAGGGCGACCAGCTTCCTGTTTCAGAGACTCAGTGTTGCGATCCAGAGGGAAATGCCTGCAGTATTCTGGGCACGCGGCCCACTGCCGGGGAGTTGGACGAAGTATTTGACATGTAGCTCTGAGTTGTTATCTATGTTGTTTTACTCCCCATTGTATTTTGTATTTTGTCTTGAAATAAAGTTTGTATAAAAAAAAGATGGGGTAGTAGGGAAGTGGAATATTCAAATGGCTTCAGAAAGAAATCTAAATATTCTTCCTTGAAGTCTTTTTATCCACTTCTCGAGGCAATGGGTCCCACAATTGACACTAGAGGTGGACCCCATCCTATATATATATATATATATATATATATATATATATATATATATATATATATATATATATATATATATATATATATATATATATATATATATATGTATATATTATATATGTATATATGTATATAGAAATATATATATATATATATATATATATATATATATATATATATATATATATATATATATATATATATATATATATATATATATATATATATATATATATATATATATATATATATATATATACATGGGCGTGCATGTATGTATATATACATATACATGCATTTGCAAATAATTCCATTTGCGACCTTCAAATTCGTTAACGAAACACGAGAAACAGAGATTATTATAAATTTGTTACTGTTTTCATGGATTAGATTTAGTGATTCACATTTGACACTCGTCCATACACAACAATACCTAAACATTTCACTAAGCCATACACAATAATATGAATACATGACACTCATACACGTGACATGTGAACACATGACATTCACGTGACATGTGACACTCATACACAATAATATGAACACATGACACTCATACAGGTGACATGTGAACACATGACATTCACGTGACATGTGAACACATGACATTCACGTGACATGTGAACACATGACATTCACGTGACATGTGAACACATGACATTCACGTGACATGTGAACACATGACATTCACGTGACATGTGACACTCATACACAATAATAATTAATCCTCTATAATGTATATGGTAGTTAGTGTGGCATGTATAAGGTGGAAACTTATAATTGCGGTCAGGAAGTTTTGTTTGTGGGGTTTTCTGTGAGTATCACAGAAAACCCCACAAACAAATCTTCCTGACCGGTTTGTTTGTTTATTAAACATAGTTCTTAAGTTAAAAAATTGATAAAAGGAGGAATGTATCAATAAATTTAAGAAATTTCAAAAGGAGGTAAATTTTTAAAAGTTGTATGTATATATACAGACAGAGAAGATAATAGAGCAGTATGAAGACTTATATATACTTAATGAGATCATAACATTGAGCTGAATATAAATAATTAAACCCTATAAAGTAGAATATTCGACCTTGAGGGAGAATTCTACCTCAAGGTCGAGAATTCTACTTTATAGTTGATTAATTATTATTGTACATAATGACATATACACATGACACCCATACTCAATAACACTTAAGCATTACATTCGTTCCTTCAAAACAACATGTACACATAACACAGTCCTCCAATAGTGTCTCTACCGTGTCCCATTTTTATATATTTACATGTTTCAAGAAGAATGTCGTCAAAATACAATAAACCAACATACTTTGTCTTATATGTATACGTTTTTGTAATACATGGGATTGTGTGAGTGTTTGTTACGCATGCAAGTGTATGTGTAATGGTGTATGAGTAAGTACCTGTGATGAAACGTATAAATGTATGTGAAAATATTGATAAATGTATGTTTGGGCGCTTGTTAGCCTTTGAGTGTCAACTGCAAAAGACGATTAAATAAACAAAAATGATAACAGTGTAATATTTAATACAGTTTTGATGGAAGTGAACAAATTCATCAACACTTAGACATTCATCTACATAAAATAAAAATATCACAAATACTTTTAAACTGATAAATAAGTAAAACAAACTTGTATGTAGTATAAATTTAGTGAAACATTAAAGGATTTCCAAAATTTTTATTAATTAGCCTCTCCTGGGTGGGTGAGGTGTGTGGCAGCTTGGTCTCATCTAGCTGGTGTACGGTCGTGGCTGTCTTGGTGGGTGTAATTACTGGACGCAGTTTTCTGTGTGTCACCTCCAGTAATTCCACCCACCTGGACAGTCTCTACCGTAGACCAGCTAGACAAGACCAAGTTTCCATGCAGACAAGGTCACTGAGGGTGGCAACCGCTGACTCTGGGGAAGTGGGGAAGGGGAGACATCCGGGAGCGAACGGATGGATTCCTGGATACATGAACCTGGGGAAGGCATGAATACATGCAGTTGAGGCTGACCTTGGGTAAGTGGGGAAGGGGACACATCCGGCGGTAGAGGGATGGATTCCTGGATACAAGAACCTGGGAAAGGCAAGAATACCACTGACTTTGGGGAAATGGGGAAGGGAGTCCACCTGAGGTGACACAAGTGGACTCCTGGAGACACTGATCCGGGGAAGGCACCAAACTCGCTGACCTTAGGTAAGTGGGGAAAGGGAGACATCCGGGAGCGAACGGATGTATTCCTGGATATATGAACTTGGGGAAGGTTGTTGTTGAGGCTGACCTTGGGGACGTGGGGAAGGGAAGACATCCGGGAGTGAACGGATGGATTCCTGGACACATGAACCTGGGGAAGGCAAGAATACAGGTTGGTGAGGCTGACCTTGGGGAAGTGAGAAAGGGGAAAAATCTGGCGGCGGACGGATGGATTCCTGGATACATGAACCTGGGGAAGGCTGAGGCTGGAAGGAAGAGAGAGAGAGAGAGAGGCGAGGCTGACCTTAGGGAAATGAGGAAGGGGAGACATCCGGGGGCCCACGGATGAATTCCTGGATACATGAACCTGGGTAAAGCGAGGGGAAAGGGTGGACCTTAAAGACGAACTACTAGCCTCCACGTGGCAAGGTCTGGTAACTCAGAGATAACTCTGAGGCTGACAGTGGTCGCAAATAATGATTTTATTAGTAATATTATTATTATTGGGTGGGGATGGGGGGGCGTGGGCGTGGGTCGGGCTTGGTGTGACCGCCGCCACACCACTCCAGCCTCCCTGACAGGAGTCACGGTGGTGTTATTCCCACTCAAACTTCCTTGACAGTAGCCACGGTGGTGTTATTCCCACTCCAATCTCCCTGATAGAAGTCACGGTACTGTTCTTATTTGTGTTCATTCACAGGAGTTAATGGTAACTCCCATTATTAAAAATACAAACAGAAGTATTGATCATATTGTTCATTAACTCAAAAGAGTTAACATTAAAACAACTAGATATATTTCAGGCTCTCTGCGATCCCAGAAAGATATCCTCTACCTTACTGGTCATCTGTGCTACTGTACTGTTCTTCTGTGTTACTATATTGTTCTTCTGTGTTACTGTGCTGTTCTTCTGTCTTACTGTTCTGTACTTTTCTTTTCCTGTGTTACTGTACTGTTCTTCTGTGTTACTGTACTGTACTGTTCTTCTGTGTTACTGTACTGTACTGTTCTTCTGTGTTACTGTACTGTACTGTTCTTCTGTGTTACTGTACTGTACTGTTCTTCTGTGTTACTGTACTGTACTGTTCTTCTGTCTTACTGTACTGTTCTTCTCTCTTACTGTACTGTTCTTTCTTACTGTACTGTTCTTCTGTCTTACTGTACTGTACTGTTCTTCTGTCTTACTGTACTGTACTGTTCTTCTGTCTTACTGTACTGTACTGTTCTTCTGTCTTACTGTACTGTACTGTTCTTCTGTCTTACTGTACTGTTCTTTTGTGTTACTGTACTTTTCTTCAGTGTTACTGTACTGGATAATTTATAAGAAATTAACCCTATTAAAGTAATTATTGGTCTTTCTGGATTACCTGGTTTGTGTGTTTTTACTGATCCATACGTATAGTATATATATATATATATATATATATATATATATATATATATATATATATATATATATATATATATATATATATATATATATATATATATATATATATATATATATATATATGTCGTGCCGATTAGGTAAAACTAGTCAATTACAAGAACTCATCTAAAATTAAGTCCTTTCTAAAATTTTCTCATATACGTTTAAAGATATATTTTTTTTATTTATGTTAATGTAAGAATTTATAATTTTGTACCAAGAGAAACTTTGAAAACCTACCTAACCTTATTACAACAAGCGCAATTTAATTTAGCCCAACCCAACTAAATATATTTTAGATACGTTAACATTAATTTAATAATAAACAAACACAATGAAATATATTTTTTCGTTATGTTCAGAATGATTTTGGCGAAATTATTGCATACACAAATTTTCACTTGTCTTATATGGCAAGGTGAGCGTTGCTATTTAAGCCAAAATCGCAAGTTTTACCTAATCGGCACGACATATATATATATATATATATATATATATATATATATATATATATATATATATATATATATATATATATATATATATATATATATATATATATAATATATATATGCGTGCCGATTGGTAAAACTGGTCAATTACAAAAATCATCTAAATTAAGTCCTTTTAAAAATTTTCCTTATACGTTTAAAGAAATTTTTTGATTTATGTTAATAAGAATTTTAATTTTGTCCAAGAAACTTTGAAAACCTACCTAACCTTATTAAACAAGCCAATTTAATTTTTAACCCAATAAATATATTTTAGATACAACATTAATTTAATAATAAAAAACAAATGAAATATATTTTTTGATGTTCAGAATGATTTTGGCGAAATTTCATACCAAATTTTCACCGTCTTATATGACAAGGTGAGCGTTTATTTGCCAAAACCAAGTTTTCCAATGAACAAATTTAAATATTATACAATATATAATATATTATATATATTTAAATATTATATATATAATATATATATATATATAATATATATAATATATATATATATATTATATAATATTGCATATTTTATTAAAAATATATATATATATATGCATATATATATATATATATATATATATATATATATATATATATATATATATATATATATATATATATATATTATATATTAATATATTAATATATATATATTATTCCCGATTAGGTAAAACGGTAATTACAAGAACTCATTAAATTGTCCTTTCTAAAATTTTCTCTTATAACATTGATACATTTTTCTTATTTAAAAAAATTTTTATTTTGTACCAAGAGAAATTTGAAAACCTACCAACCTTATTCAAAAGCACAATTTAATTTAGCCAACCAACAAATATATTTTTAGATAGTTAACATAATTTAATAATAACAAACACAATGAAATATATTTTTCGTTATCAGAATGATTTTGACGAAATTGAACAAATCCACTTGTCTTTATATGAGGTGAGCGTTGCATTTAAGCCAAAATCGCAAGTTTTACCTAATCGCACGACATATATATATATATATATATATATATATATATATATATATATATATATATATTATATATATATATATATATATAATTCAAATGGCTTCAGAAAGAAACAAATATTCTTCCTTAAGCCTTTTATCCACTTTTCCGGAGGCTATGGGTCCCACAATTTGCACTAGAGGTGGACCCCATTATATATTAAAAATATATATATATATATATATATATAATAAGGATTAGGTAAAACTTTTATTTTCTTAAATAGCAACGCTCACCTTGCCATATAAGATAAGTGAAAATTTGTGTATGCAATAATTTCACAAAATCATTCTGAACATAACGAAAAAATATATTTCATTGTGTTTGTTTATTATTAAATTAATCTTAACGTATCTAAAATATATTTAGTTGTTAGCTAAATTAAATTGTGCTTGTTGTAATAAGGTTAGGTAGGTTTCAAAGTTTTCTTGGACAAAATTATAAATTCTACATTAACATAAATGAAAAAATATATCTTTTAAACGTACAAGAAAATTTTAGAAAGGACTTAATTTTAGATGAGTTCTTGTTAATGACCAAGTTTTTTATCGGCACGCATAATATATATATAATATATATATATATATATATGTCGTGCCGATTAGGTAAAAACTTGTGATTTTGGCTTAAATAGCAACGCTCACCTTGCCATATAAGACAAGTGAAAATTGTATGCCAATTTTAAATCATTCTGAACATAACGAAAAAAATATATTTCATTGTGTTTGTTTATTATTAAATTAATGTTAACGTATCTAAAATATATTTAGTTGGAGTAAATTAAATTGCGCTTGTTGTAATAAGGTTAGTAGGTTTCAAAGTTTCTCTTGGTACAAAATTATAAATTCTTACATTATCATAAATGAAAAAATATATATTTAAACGTATAAGATAAAATTTTAGAAAGGATTTTATTTTAGATGAGTTCTTAATTGACAGTTTTACCTAATCGGCACGACATATATATATATGTATATATATATGTATATATATATATATATATATATATATATATATATATATATATATATATATATATATATATATATATATATATATATATATATATATATATATATATATATATATAGTCGTGCCGATTAGTAAAACTTCTGATTTTGGCTTAAATAGCAACGTCACCTTCATATAAGACAAGTGAAAATTTGTGTATGCAATATTCCAAAAATCATTCTGAACATAACGAAAAAAAAATATTTCATTGTGTTTGTTATTATTAAATTAATGTTAACGTATCTAAAATATATTTAGTTGGGTTAGGCTAAATTAAATTGGGCTTGTTGTAATGGTTAGGTAGGTTTTCAAAGTTTTGGTACAAAATTATAAATCTTACATTAACATAAATGAAAAAATATATCTTTAAACGTATAAGAGAAATTTTTAGAAAGGACTCAAATTTTAGATGAGTTCTTGCTAATCTGACCAGTTACCTAACGGCACGACATATTATATATAGTAAACGTGCCGATTTAAACTGCATGCAAGAACTCACAAATTCTCTAAAATTTTATTCATATAGTTTAAAGATATATTTTTTCCTTTATGTTAATGTAAAATTTTTAATTTTGTACAAGAAACTTTGAAACTACCTCCTTTACAATAGCGGCTATTTAATTTATAACTAAATATATTTAGATACGTTAACATTAATTTAATAATAAACAAACACAATGAAATATATTTTTTGTAGTTGAATGATTTTGCGAAATTATTGCATACAAAATTTTCGCTTGTTTTTATGGAGATGAAGTTGCTATTTGCAATGTTTTAAATCGGCACGACATATATATATAATATATATGTCGTGCCGATTAGGTAAAACTTGCGATTTTGGCTTAAATAGCAACGCTCACCCTTGCCATAAGACAAGTGATGTGTGTATAATAATTTCGCCAAAATCATTCTGAACATAACGAAAAAATATATTTCATTGTGTTTGTTTATTATTAAATTATTGTTAACGTTCTAAAATATATTTATTGTTAGGCTAAATTAAATTGCGCTTGTTGTAATAAGGTTAGGTAGGTTTTCAAAGTTCATCTTGGTACAAAATTATAACCTACATTAACATAAATGAAAAATATATCTGTAAACGTATAAGAAAAAATTTTAGAAAGGACTTAATTTTAGATGAGTTCTTGCTAATTGACCAGTTTTACCAATCGGCACAATATATATATATATATAATATATATATATATATATATATATATATATATATATATATATATATATATATATATATATAAGTAGTTTTAAATCACGCAGAGTCTCAAAAATGGCGGCGGTAACACCCCCAACCAACCCCCACTTCCGGTCACCCCACTTCCGGTCGACCTCCCACTTCCGGCCCGCCCCCTTTTTTTTTTTTTCGCGCCCCTTTTCCCCGCCCT
>WNWK01053003.1:0-12004 GCA_009830355.1 Cherax destructor
CCTGCTCACACTCCTGCATGCCTGCTACACTCCCTGCATGCCTGCTACACTCCCTGCATGCCTGCTACACTCCCTGCATGCCTGCTACACTCCCTGCATGCCTGCTACACTCCCTGCATGCCTGCTACACTCCCTGCATGCCTGCTACACTCTCTGCATGCCTGCTACACTCCCTGCATGCCTGCTACACTCTCTGCATGTCTGCTACACTCCCTGCATGCCTGCTACTCTCCTTGCCTCTATGCCTTCCTGCCTTGAATTCTATCATGTTTCTCACTTTCTTTACCAAAGGAACTTTACTAAGAACTTTCCTTGGGGCCATGGTGACTTATTTTGCAGTTGCACTTGATAAATAACCACCAAAAACAATGGATTATAGCAAAATGTTTGGATGAATGAGCAGAAGCTTCCTCACGCACCGAGACACACAGGCAAACTGAAGCACAAGCGGCCCCAGCCGGTGGACGGACGCATCCCATACAGCCTCTAACCGAAAAATGGCCTCTAACCGGGAGCCTCTAACCGGCCTCTAACCGAAAAACGGCCTCTAACCAAGAGTCGAAAAAACGGCCTCTAACTGAGTTGGCCTTTATCCGGAATGGCCTTTAACCGAGGGTCCACTGTAACACAAAGTGGGAGTTGTTACAGTTGCTCTTTGCTGATGACACTGTGCTTTTGGGAGATTCTAAAGAGACGTTGCAGAGGTTGGTTGATGAGTTTGGTAGGGCATATAGAAGGAAATTAAAAGTGAATACAGGAAAGAGTAAGGTGATGAGGGTAACAAAAAAATTAGGTAAGAGAAGATTGGATATCAGATTGGAGGGAGAGTGTGTGGAGGCGGTGAATGTATTCAGATATTTGGGAGTGGACGTGTCAGTGGATGGGTGTATAGAAGATGAGGTGAATCATAAAATTGACGAGGGGAAAAAGGTGAGTGGTGCACTGAGGAGTCTGTGGAGACAAAGAACTTTATCCATGAAAGCAAGAGGGAATGTATGAGAGTATAGTTATACCAATGCTCTTGTATGGGTGTGAGGCATGGGTGGAGAATGTTGCAACAAGAAGGCTGAAGGCAGTGAAGATGTCATGTCTGAGGGCAATGTGTGGTGTGAATATAATGCAGAGAATCCGTAGTTTGGAGATTACGAGGAGGTGCAGTATTACCAAAACTATTATCTAGAGGGCTGAGGAGGGATTATTGAGATGGTTTGGACATGTAGAGAGGATGGAACAAAATAGAATGGCTTCGAGTGTATAAATCTGTAGTGGAGGGAAGGCGGGGTAGAGGTCGGCCTAGGAAAGGTTGGAGGGAGGGGGTAAAGGAGGTGTTGTGTGTGAGGGGCTTGGACTTCCAGCAAGCATGCTTGAGCATGTTAGATAGGAACAAATGGAGACAAATGGTTTTTAGGACTTGACGTGCTGTTGGAGTGTAAGCAAGGTAACATTTATGAAGGGATTCAGGGAAACCGGCAGGTCGGACTTGATTCCTGGAGATGGGAAGTACAGTGCCAGCACTCTGAAGGAGGGGTGTTAATGTTGCAGTTTTATAACTGTAGTGTAAGCATGCCTCTGTCAAGACAGTGATGGAGTAAATGATGATGAATTTTTTTTTTTTCGGGCCAAACAGCCTTGGTGGAAACGGCCAATGTGTTAATAAAAAATATAGCATTTATATAGTAAGTAGCTTGTTAGTTCATTACCTTTGTAACTTGCTCAGCTATCAAACTTTGGGGTCCAGTCCCTGGACCCATTATGTACCTCTGTAATCTTTTGACTACCGCCCACAGGATGGGTATGGGATGCATAATAAAGATATCAAACTAAAGAGTAAACTTACTTGTGGGAATGTTTATGTGGCATGACTTGGTGCTGGATCAGATGTGTCGGTGCTCCTGGTCACCAATCATGATGGGCACATCTGCAACTTGTGACTCGTGTTTAGCTATGGCAACCTCCAGGGCAGCACGCCAGGGCTTCCCGCCATGTAACCTATATATTGCACCATAGTAAATACAACATTAATATCCCAAACATATATGTAAAACAAATACAGTGGACCCCCAGTTTACGTAATTAATTAATTCAGAATGCTGTTCACGTGCCATTACCAAATGAATTTGTTCCCATAAGGAATAATGTAAATTAGATTAGTCCTTTTAGACCCAAAATCACACAAGCCTTCAAAAATACACTTACATAATTGTTTGAGTTTGGAGCAGTATGTAAACCGGGGTCCACTGTAGTCCAAGGCAAAATGCAATAAAAATAATTATATATAAATTATAAAATTTACAATAATAATTGTCACCATAGCAGTTTACAGGGTCATTTTGATAGTGATGTCAATGTACTTCTGGAAAGACAGTTGCTAGTGACAGTGTGATAGTGAATGTATTTCCTCCTTTACCTTGGTGAAGAATGGCTAATACGTAAACAAAATTAAACTTAATTTTTGGAGTTCTATGAGTAAATAGCAATAGGAACTTTAATTGAAATATGCTTAGAAAGAAGTTTAGCAAAATACTACACATATCTTAAAAGTATAAAAAACTACAGTACATATATGAGGTATGACGAAATGTACAATGAGAGCAGTTTGTACACTATACAGTGGACCCCCGAGTTTCGTAAAAACTTCCCTCCTGAAGTCTGCTCAAGTGCCATTACCGTACAATTTACTCCTTAAGGAAAATGTCACATAGACCCCCAAAAATACTTTTCCACAAGCACTTACAATATTATACTTACATAAATGTACGATTTCGGGTTTACGAAACTGGGGTCCACTGTATATTGCTAGCAATATATATCTGCCACTATATATATTGTGAGCTAGAGCACTCAGCTCATACACTGAGATTCAGGGGTCAATCCCTGGTACAGCTGAAAACATTAGGATGTGTTTCCATAACACACCTGCTGTCCCTGTTCACCCATCAGTAAAATGAGAACCCAAGTGTTAGTCGACTGCTGTGGGTTGCATCCTGTGACAAAATTTACCTAATTTGCCAAAATGCTCTGCATAACAAGCAGCTTTCTATATACAGTGGATCTTCAGTTATTGGCCATAATCCATTCCAGAAGGTCGGCCGAAACCGAAATAATATTTCCCATAAGAATTAATGTAAATACGTACTACTATTAATCCGTTCCAGACACCCAAAATATTAAAAAATACATTTTTTAAAGATTAACTATAGTTTTACATACACAAAACAATGAGAAAGAAATATAAAGCACTAATTTTACTAATAAATGAACATTACATACCTTTATTGAAGAATCTTATTGGCATATGGAAGAAGGCGAAGAGGATTACTCCTTCTTTGTCTTTACTGCCACTAGGACCAGCTTGAGAGTCACTGCACCCTGTCGTACAATAAAACTGTCCACTCCCTGCCTGCCTGCTACCTCCTGCCTCTATGCCTGCTACACTCCCTGCCTCTATGCCTGCTACACTCCCTGCCTCTATGCCTGCTACACTCCTGCCTCTATGCCTGCTACACTCCCTGCCTCTATGCCTGCTACACTCCCTGCCTCTATGCCTGCTCCCTGCCTCTATGCCTCCTCCCTGCCTCTATGCCTGCTACACTCCCTGCCTCTATGCCTGCTACACTCCCTGCCTCTATGCCTGCTACACTCCTGCCTCTATGCCTGCACACTCCTGCCTCTATGCCTGCTACACTCCCTGCCTCTATGCCTGCTCACTCCCTGCCTCTATGCCTGCTACACTCCCTGCCTCTATGCCTGCTACCTCCCTGCCTCTATGCCTGCACACCCTGCCTCTATCCCTCACACTCCTGCCTCTATGCCTGCTACACTCCTGCCTCTATGCCTGCTACACTCCTGCCTCTATGCCTGCTACATCCCTGCCTCATGCCTGCCTCCTGCCTCAGCCTGCTACACCCTGCATGCCTGCCTCCTGCCTGCTACACTCCCTGCTGCCTGCCTCCCTGCCTGCTACACTCCCTGCATGCCTGCCTGCTACACTCCCTGCATGCCTGCCTGCTACACTCCCTGCATGCCTGCCTGCTACACTCCCTGCATGCCTGCCTGCTACACTCCCTGCATGCCTGCTCTGCTACACTCATGCATGCCTGCCTGCTACACTCCTGCATGCTCTGCCTGCTACACTCCTGTATGCCTGCCTGCCTGCTACACTCCTGTATGCCTGCCTGCCTGCTACACTCCCTGCATGCCTGCCTGCCTGCTACACTCCCTGCATGCCTGCCTGCCTGCTACACTCCCTGCATGCCTGCCACACTCCCTGCCTGCCTGCCTGCCTGCTACACTCCCTGTATGCCTGCCTGCCTGCTACACTCCCTGCATGCCTGCCTGCCTGCTACACTCCCTGCATGCCTGCCTGCCTGCTACACTCCTGCATGCCTGCCACACTCCCTGCATGCCTGCCTGCCTGCTACACTCCCTGCATGCCTGCCTGCCTGCTACACTCCTGCATGCCTGCCACACTCCCTGCCTGCCTGCCTGCCTGCTACACTCCCTGTATGCCTGCCTGCCTGCTACACTCCCTGCATGCCTGCCTGCCTGCTACACTCCCTGCATGCCTGCCTGCCTGCCTGCTACACTCCCTGCATGCCTGCCACACTCCCTGCATGCCTGCATGCCTGCCACACTCCCTGCATGCCTGCCTGCCTGCTACACTCCCTGCATGCCTGCCTGCCTGCTACACTCCCTGCATGCCATGCCTGTGTAAGGTAGTTATCCTAGGTTGATGGTCGTCTGGGTCGTCATTCCTTCCTTCCTTCCTTCCTACATTCCTTCTTTCTTACCTACCTACCTACCTTCCTTCCTTCCTTCCTTCCTTCCTACCTTTCATCTCGTCCTTCCTTTCTTCCTTCTGGTTTCTATATATACACACACAGTCACTGGACACGTGCCTAGAACCGCTATAAGCTTCTGGAAGCTGGTTGTTGTGTCTGGGTCATCATTCCGACCTTCCTTCCTTCCTACATTCCTTCAAACCCTTTCCCTTTCCCTTTCCCTTCATCTCGTCCTTCCTTTCTTCCATCCTTCTGGTTTCTATATATACACATATATAATCACTGGACACTTCATAGAATTGCTATTAGCTTCTGGAACCTGGTTGTTGTTTTTGGGTCGTCATTCCTTCCTGCCTTCCTTCCTTCCTGCCTTCCTGCCTTCCTTCCTGCCTGCCTTCCTTCCTGCCTTCCTTCCTGCCTTCCTTCCTGCCTTCCTTCCTGCCTTCCTTCCTGCCTTCCTTCCTTTCATACCGTCCTTCATTCTTTTCATCTCCTTCCTTCCTTCTGGTTTCTATATATACGCATATATAGTGGTTGTAGGTTATTGAAACGCTGAGTAACCATAACAATGTACTCTCCAAAGCCGCTCCATAACAACAACAACAATAACAACACAATTATAAATGACTGAACCAAACAAACATAGTATTCAATCCTACTGCTCCCAACCCCTTACATTCCTCCTTTTCTAAATTACATTATATCATCCAACTTATAAATCCAACCTATCTGGAGGTTTGACAACTCTGCTGGAACGCCGAAGAATTGGAGGGTTTGCACTGTCCTGAGGTGCCTCCTCTTTTCTCACCCGGCTGGTTCCTTATCAAACCTCCCAGGAGGTTCTTCCTGTATGCTAACCTGCTCTTTAAGTTTATTACCATTATTATCTGTTGTGGGCAGTTCCTTAAACCACTCTTTACTGCTTCTGGTACTGTTGGAATCAGTGGTTGTTCTCCACTCCTAAACCTTGGCATGAGCTGATCTATATGCCTTTTCCATATCATGTTACCAAACCCTCTAATTAACACTTTATAATTCCTAACCCCAATACCTCCACAATTTTTCCTTCTAACCAAGGGTCACCTTTCCCAAAGTTCCTTGCATAACAGCATCATCAACTTTAAAATGCTTCACCACTCCTTGAAGGTCACCATACAGGCATGTTAGGCAATGAATTGTCCTCTTTAACATGACATTTGACAGCCGATACAGGGACTTTAAAATTCCTATGAAACATCATTTCTGCTGGTGTCTTATTTGTGGAGGAATGAACAGTTTTCCTATGGTTATATAAGAACCTACATAATCTGATATTAGAGAACCTTTTGTAAACTTGTGTAAACCTTCCTTCAATGACTCTTACCCTCTCTCCCAGACCATTTGATGAAGGATGGTATGGGGCTGGTAACATGTTCAATACTATTCTTACTAAAGAAAGCTTCCAGCTCTTGTGAGACAAAATAAGCAGCATTATCTGACACAACTGTGTCTGGTAACCCCAAAATTACAAAAGGATTTCTCAGTAACTCAGTAGTAACTGTGGATGTCATGGAGCTAGTTATCTGAATCTAAGAATTTTTAAAAGGAACCACAATTAAAAAAATATTTCCCCCAAACGGGGCCCAAATTAATGCACTTAAAACCCTGGTGCCCCTTTGGGCCCAAAATGGGGCGGGGGATGAATTTTTAAAATTTGAAAAAAAATGGGAAAAACCCTTTTTTTCATTTCCCAAAATCTTGGGCCATTTTTTGGCCACCAGCCCCCTGCCTTACTTTTTGCCCAAACATTGATCCCCCTTATGACCAAGCAGATGCCCAAAACCCCTTTAACTAATTTTTCAGGCACTACCACTTTTTTTAAAAATAAACAAATTAACAGCGATCTGATTTGACTGAATTATAATCAGAAAAAAATAATTTTTTAAACCCTCCAAAAACATTATTTACACTTATAATAAACATCTTCCCCCGTTTTTTTTGATTTTAAAAGATAAGTGTTTGAAAGGGAAAACCCCCCCCTCAATTTTCCAAGGGGAATGTTTTTGCTTTTTGACCCTTTAATAGGTAATCTACCCCAAAAGATCTGAATAACATTTTTTACCAGCCTTGAAGACAAATAATCATTGGAAAAAAGCCCAACGCAATTCCCGGGATTTTTTTACTGGGGAAAAATTTTTTTTCCAAAAAAACCCCGAATGGTTTTATGATTTTGGAGCAAAAAACTTTCTCCCTTTGAAAAAATTAATTTTTAAAACATACACCCAAAAAACCTTTTTTATCAAGTTTAGAATAATTTGTTCTTCCCGGGGGAAAAAACAGAAAAAAAACACAGGGTTTTCCCGGCCATTTATACCGGAAAACAAAATCCAACACCCCCGAAGAAGCAAAACCCTAAATTTTGGGGCCCCCAAAAATCAAAAAATGAAAACCCCAAATTTTTTTTTTAACCTTTGAACAAACCCCTTTCCCCTGAAGACCACCAAATCCCCCCCTTTTTTAAAAAAACAAAAGTGGTCCCAAAAAATTTTTAAAAAATTTTTAAACTTACAAAAGGGCACCATCCCCAATAAAAATGAACCCCCTAAGGGGTGAAAGGAAAAATTTAAGATCCACCTTCTGGGGAAGAGGGTTTAATACCCTGCCCCAGAAATCTATCCCCCCAAAATTAAATAGATCTGGTTTTTAAAACTGACTTATTTTTTTCAGTACTAAAGTTTTTAAAAACCCAAAACCGCCCGAGTCTGACATCAGCTTAATTTTGGGCACCACATTTAATATCATCTAAAAAAGGATGCAAACCCCCACCCCGGTTCAAACAATTGGGAAAAAAATTTTGGGAAAAAACCGGGGGATTTTGGGGGAAACCCAAAGGGGAACTCTTAAAAATTTTTTAAAAACCCCCGGGGTTTAAATTTCTAAAAAATTTTTTCATCTTAAAGGGATTGTAAAAAGACCTTAAAATTTTAATTTTTAAAAAAAATTTTCCTTTTCCCACTACAGACAATTTCCTAAAACCGGGGAAAGGATATCTTTTCCCAAAAATGTTTTGGGTTTCAAAATTTAAAACCCCCCCATATTCCATAGACTGAGTCAGCCTTTTTAAAACTAAAAAAAGGCAGACCCTTCACTATGCGAAATAGGCTCAAAATGCCTTTTCCCAAAATTTTTTTTTAATTTTTTCCCCAAACATCTCGGAAAAAAAGGTCGGGGGTTTTCCCCAAAATTGGGGAAAACATCACTTTTCACATGAATTTTGGCCAAAAGGAGATGGGGTTTTTGAATTAAAAAATTATCAAAAATTTTTCAGCACTGTCTAGTTTTTAATTTTGGAGATTCCCTCCAATCCAAAGGAAAACCCCCCCTTTTTTTTTTATGAGGTTTTTTCCCCCCAAAGTTACTATTATGGGGTTTCCTAAAAAAACTTTGACACCCCCTGTTATTAATTTCCCAAAAACCCTGCCCCCCAAAAAGGGTTTTTTTTTTCCAAACATATGATTTCCCCTCCCGAACAGGGGAATGTCCCCTTTTTCTCCCTTTCCCAGTCTTTGGATAAAGGCCAAAATGGACCCCCCCACTGTCAACCCCCAAAGGGCCCCCTTTTTTTTTAAAAATAAAACCCTTTTTCTTTTCCCTAAAAAAACTTTTCCCCCCCCAAGGCATATAACCCACCCTTTTACCTTTTAACATTTGCCCTCCAGCACCTTTAAATTTACTTTGTTCTAATTTAAAGGGGCGGGTTTTCCTTTTCTTCCTGTTTTTGTAAAACTGGTTTTTAACCCCTTTTGGAGCCCTTTTTTTTAAAATTTTTCCCCACCCCTTTCCCAAGTGGCCTTTCTTTTAATTTTAAAAAAAAAAGTTTTTAAACCCCCCAAAACATTAATGTTAACCCCACAATGTTTACATTTTTTTAGCATTAATTTTATTTGCCCCGGGGGGAGAGTTCTGATCTTTAAAAAAGCCTTTTCCCTTTTAAAAAAAATTTTTTTAAAATTTTTTCAGACTGCAACCCTTTTCAAACCCAAAATTTTTTTTAACTAGGTGAGGAAAATATACTTTCCCACCACCCCAAAAACAACTGGTCCCCCCCCCGGGGTCAAAATTTCCCCCCAAAAGGGACAGTTCACAGCCTTGGGTTTTAAAATTTTATAAAATTTATGGGGCCTCACCCTGCCCTTTTTCCCCCTTGTGAAAACCAAAAAACCGGGGTTTAGGCTGGTTTTGCATAATAATTTTAGTGCCGAAACCCCAAAATGGGGTTTAAACCCCGGTTGGGAAAACGGTGCCCCATTTTAAAAAACCCAAAATTTTTTGATCCCAGGAAACGGGAATTTTTGGGTTTTTCCCAATTTTTTGGGGAAAAAAGGGTTAAAAAGAAAAATTCCTTTACGGGGGCTTTTTAAACCTTTCCCTTTTGGTGGCCCCCCCCAAAATTGGCTGCGTTTTTTAAAACCACCGCCCTGTGCAATTTTTCCGGCTGAATACCCCCACCCCCTAAACTTTGGCCACACCCCTTTTTGGGTTTGATGACCCCCTCTCTGCCACTGTAGGGGTTTTAGGTTTAGTAAAACCCAGAGAACCAAAACCTTTCCCCAAGGGCCCGCCCATAACAACAAAAATAAAAAATTTATAAAACTGAACCAAACAAACATATTTTTCAACCCTTTCCATTGCCCCCAACCCCCCACAGCATTCGGGCAGGGAGTGAGCATTCATGGGGAGGTAGAAAAGGAGCAGGGAGTGTGGGGAGGGTGAGGGAGGGGTGGGGATGGGGAGGGGGAGCAAGGATGCGGGGAGGAAGGAGGGAGGGGGGAAAGGGGATGCGGGGGGGAACTTTCTAAAGGGAGTGTAGATTTAAAAAAAAAGGCCAGTAACCCCAAAAAGGGTTTGGTCCCTGATTTTAAAGGGAAAGGGGGTTTCCCCTTTCCAAACACTAGATACACTCCCCCCCTTCTCCCCCCCCTCCTCCTCCACACATCAACCCTTAAATTTTAAATGTAAGTGACATGTTATTGAAAATTTTACATGTGTATTTGGGTATTATTCTTTAAAATTTGTTTTTATTTAATGAAAAAATTCCCCTAAAAATATTTTATTTAACTTTTTTGGGAAGTCTTGGACGGATTAAATTTATTTCTTTTTTCCCCTTAGGGGGAAAATTGATTCCAACGAGGGGTTTTTTTTTAAAATATCCCCCCTCTGAATTAAATATCTAATGAGGTAAAACCTGTACTTTTTTTGAAAAAAATTAAAAGTAACTGTTAGTTTTAAAACCACATTTGGGCACGTTTTTTTGGGCCCTTTAGATTTCTGTTTACCATGACTCCGTTTTTCACATTCTGTATGATAAAGTTCTACTTCACCTTTTATAAATTTGGGGGATATTTTCATTACCAAGGACTAGTACCCTTAAACCCTTCCACACTGAACTTCATCTGCCACTTTTCAGACCAAGACATTAATTTGTCCAAATCCTCCGGGGGTTCACTGGATCCTCCCGGGAATATATGGCCTTTTTTTTTCATCAGAAATTTCTCATGTCACCCTTTAATTCCTTCATCAAGGGCATTTTTGAAAATTTTTGGGAAAAACAATGGGGGCCCAAAAATGATCCTTTGGGCGCCATTTTGGGGACAATCCCCCTTTGGGTTTGACCCCATTAATGGAAACTCTCTGCTTTCTATTGGTAAGCCATGCCCCCTATCCATGCAGAACTTTACCTCCTATACCAAAGAGCTGCCACCTTCTTAAGAGTTCTTGGGGGTAATTTATCAAGGCCCCATTTAAATCCGTAAAACTATATTTATTTTTTTTTTCACTTTTTCTTTCGCCCCATATTTTTTATTGAAGAACGCCCGATCTCAGTCATGTTTAGCCTTTCAACCTTTTTTACTTCTTTTTTAAAGTGAAAATTGGTCAATAAGATTAACACATCTTTTTTTGATGCCAAATTCTCTTTTTCCCCAATAGATTTTTTTCCCGAATGTTTGGGATCTATTATTTGACCTAAATTCTTTTGGGGAATAAATATACTTTTGGCACGTTGTACATTATTAACCCCACGGGCCCTTTCTGAAAAAGTTTTCCGGGGGGCCCCAAAAATTTTCAAAAAAAAAAAATTCTTTTTTTTTTGAAATGATATTTTTTTTTGAATCTAAATAGCTAAAAAAAAATTTTTGCCATTATTTAGGGAGATTTGAGGTTTCGTTGCCCCAGAAACACGCACCCCCTTCTTCTTTTTTTGAATTTATTTTTTATAAATTTTTTTTTTTTTTCAAATAACTTTTATAGACGGGAGCCCAATAAAGTGCTTTTTTTCAAAATTCATTTTTTCTTATAAAATAATGCCACAAAATTTGTTTTTACTATTTTTTTTCAAACATATTTAAACAATGTACAAAGTTTATAATATTGTTAACATATATACAATTTGAGTCACTGAGATGTTTTAGAAGTTTTAGCCTGTAAGTCTCTGAAAAATGGTTCCATGCACAGGTGTTTCACATTCCCCCCATAAAACGAGGCTTTTTGTTTTGGGGCGCTTTTTTACACAGACATAAAACCTCTTCTGAGCCTTTTTTTTTTCAAGCAGAGAGGGTTTTTTTAGGAAGTGTTCACCACCAAGCCTCAGACGGAGGGGAGTTTTGGTAATTTAGGGGGTTTTTTATTGCAGGTGGTGTTTGGACGGGAATTTCTGAAACAGACAAACAAATTGCCATATGGTGGTTTGTTTCTGGTTTTAACATAAAAAATTATAAGCATTGAGCATGGAAAAGTCCAGAATGTGAAAAAAAAATGTACCACTTATAACTCTTTTTTAAACAATCAGCAAACCCAACTCATGCACATTTGTCCACTGCGCATATTGAGAGTGTACCATCACAGCTGCAGGTTTTTGAATGGGGGCATCGGTTCTATTCACCCCCGCCCCTGTCTGCCATTTCATTAGGGGGAAATACAAAAGTTGCCTCGGCGCCACCAAAGCCATGATATCATTGGCAAAACCCCACCTCACCCGATGCCCACTAACCCAGCAGCTTACATTTACCGCCGTGCCCCATTTAAGTTCACTGAAAAAACACTGAGGGAGGGCGGTACCAGTTATCAGTATATAATATACCCCTTTCCGATATGGTTCCATATTTTTCTCCACACACCAGAGATACCCCTAACCCCGGATTTTCAATGTATTACTTTAGGGCACAAAATATCCAAACAAGACCCCT
>WNWK01053004.1:0-12004 GCA_009830355.1 Cherax destructor
GTTACCTAAACAAGGAATCGTTCAAGACACTGTACACCGTGTACGTCAGGCCCATACTAGAATATGCAGCACCAGTCTGGAACCTACACCTGGTCAAGCACGTCAAGAAACTAGAGAAAGTGCAAAGGTTTGCGACAAGGCTAGTTCCACAACTCAGGGGTCTGTCCTATGAAGAAAGGTTGAGGGAAATAGGACTAACAACACTGGAGGAAAAAAGGGTCAGAGGAGACATGATAACGACATACAAAATACTGCGGGGAATCGACAAGGTAGACAGGGACAGGATGTTCCAGAGAGGGAACACAGAAACAAGGGGACACAACTGGAAGCTGAAGACTCAGATGAGTCAAAGGGATGTTAGGAAGCATTTCTTCAGCCACAGAGTAGTCAGGAAGTGGAATAGTCTAGAGAAAGATATAGTGGAGGCAGGAACCATACATAGTTTTAAGACGAGGTATGATAAAGCTCATGGAGCAGGGAGAGCAGAGACCCAGTAGCGGACAGCGAAGAGGCGGGGCCAGGAGCTGAGTCTCGACCCCTGCAACCACAATTAGGTGAGTACAATTAGGTGAGTACACACACACACACACACAGGCCGGGAGCTGAGTCTCGACCCCTGCAACCACAATTAGGTGAGTACACACACACACACACACACACATAGTAACAGGAGTAGGTAACAGGAGGGTAACAGGAATAGGATGGGAAAAGTCCAACTACGAAAGGGGGACTACACAGGTATGAGGAACTTCCCTCAGGAGGTGCAATGGGAAAGAGAATTGGTAGGAAAGTCAGTAAACGAATTGATGGACTATGTAACAACAAAATGCAATGAGGAAGACGAAAGGTTTGTTCTTAAGGGCAACAGAAATAATGGCAAGACCAGAACGATCCCTTGGTTTACCCAAAATTGTTCGGAGACAAAAACTAAGTGCACTAGAAAATGGAAAAAAGTACAAAAGACAAAAGACCCAGGAAAATAAAGAGATAAGTCGAAGAACCAGAAACGAGTATGCACTGAAAGGAGGAAGGCCCAGCGACATTATGAAAACGACATAGCATCAGAAGTCAAGTCTGACCCAAAACTGTTGTACAGCCACATCAGGAGGAAGACAACAGTCAAGGGACAAGTAATCAAGCTGAGGAAGGAAGGTGGGAAGTTCACAAGAATCGACCAAGAAATATGTGACGAGCTCAACATGAGATTTAATGAAGTATTTACAGTGGAGACAAAAATGACTCCGGGAAGTCAGAACACTGGGGTACACCAACAAGGAATATACCAACAAGTGTTGGTATATTCCAAGGAGGAAATGAAGCTGCTAAGTGCCCTTGATAACTTAAAGGCTGTGGGACCAGACATCTCACCATGGGGCCTTAGAGAGGGAGCAGAGATGCTGTGTGTGCCACTAACAACAATTTTCAATACATCAATTGAAACTGGACAACTACCTGAGGTATGCAAATGTAGTCCCCATTTTTAAGAAAGGAGATAGACACGAGGCACTAAACTATAGATTAGTGTCACTGATGTGTATAGTATGCAAAGTCATGGAAAAGATTACTAGGAGGAGAGTTTTGGAGCACCTAGAATGGAACAAGCTTATAAACGACAACCAGCACGGAATCATGGAAGGCAAATCCTGTGTCCCAAACCTACTGTTGTTTTATGACAAGGTAACAGAAGTAAGACATGAGAGAGAGTGGTGGATAGATTGCATTTTCTTGGACTGCAAGAAGGCCTTCGACACAGTTCCTCACAAGAGATTAGTGCAAAAGCTAGAGGATCAGGCACATATAATAGGAAGGGCACTCCAATGGATCAGAGAATATCTGACAGAGAGGCAACAACCCACCTCATCACAAACCCCACCCCCACAGCAACCCGCCATAGGACCCCGCCAGGGTTCCCGCTTCCCCAACCCCACCATTCTCCCCAGAACTCAGTTTTAGAAAAGAAGTTGAAGGTATGGTATACGAACGCAAATGGAATAACGAATAAATGTGAGGAGTGGCACGAAAGAGTCAAGGAGATATCCCCAGACATCATTGCAGTCACAGAAACAAAACTCACTGGGACAATAACAGACCCAGTTTTCCCACCCGGATATCAGATCCTGAGGAAAGATAGAAGGAGCAGAGGGGGAGGAAGGGTTGCACTGCTCATTAAAAGCTGATGGGGATTTGAGGAAATGGAAGGAATGAACGAGATTGGAGAAAGGGATTACATAGTAGGTACAATTCAGTCTGGGGGACATAAGGTAGTCATTGCAGTGATGTATAACCCGCCACAGAACTTTAGGAGACCAAGAGAGGAATATGAAGAGAGCAACAGAGCAATGGTGGACACACTAGCTGAGGTGGCCAGAAGAGCTCACTTGAGTAGAGTGAAGTTGCTGATTATCGGCGATTTCAAACACAGGGAGATTGATTGGGAAAACCTGGAGCCAAACAGGGGTCCCGAAACATGAAGAGCCAAGATGATGGATGTGGTACTGGAAAACCTCATGCATCAACATGTTAGGGACACTACCAGAGAGAGAGGGGAAGATGAACCAGCAAGAGTGGACCTTGTGTTCACCTTGAGTAGCTTGGACATTGAGGATATCACATATGAAAGGCCCCTTGGAACTAGTGATCACATGGTTCTGAGATTTGAATATATAGTTGAATTACAAGTGGAGAGGGTAACAGGAGTAGAATGGGAAAAGCCAAACTATAAAAGGGGGGAACTACACAGGTATGAGGAACTTCCTGCAGGAGATTCAGTGGGAAAGAGAATTAGTAGGAAAGTCAGTAAACGAAATGATGGAATACGTAACAACAAAATGCAAGGAGGCAGTGGAAAGGTTTGTTCCCATGGGCAACAGAAATAATGGTAAGACCAGAACGAGCCCTTGGTTTACAGGAAGGTGTAGGGAGGCAAAAATTAAGTGCAATAGAGAATGGGAAAAGTACAGAAGGCAAAGGACCCAGGAAAATAAAGAGATTAGTCGACGAGCCAGAAACGAGTACGAAAACAACATAGCATCGAAAGTCAAGTCTGACCAGAAGCTGTTGTATAGCCTCAACAAGAGGGAGACAAGTTAAGGAAAAGGTAATCAAGCTCAGGAAAGAAGGTGGGGAGCTCACAAGAAACGACCAAGAAGTATGAGAGGAGCTCAACACGAGATTTAAGGAAGTATTTACAGTGGAGACAGAAAGGACTCTGGAAAGACAGAACAGAGGGGTACCAACAAGGGACATACCAACAAGTGTTGGATGAAATACACACAACCGAGGAGGTGGTGAAGAAGCTGCTAAGTGACCTTGATACCTCAAAGGCGGTGGGACTGGACAACATCTCTCCATGGGTCCTTTGAGAGGGAGCAGAGACACTGTGTGTGCCACTAACCACAATTTTCAACATATCCCTTGAAACTGGGCAACTACCTGAGGTATGGAAGACAGCAAATGTAGTCCCCATATTTAAGAAAGGAGACAGAAACGAGGCACTAAACTATTGACCAGTGTCACTTATTGACCTCTTCGCTCTTGGGCCGAGAGGTTGTGCTGCGCAGTTGCTCCTGGTCCAGTCTTTGCGCAACTTCCGATTTTTTGCAAGATGGCGTCCAGTGTTCGGAGGAGGAGCAACACGGTGTGTGTGGAGCTTTTTAAGGGAGCTATTTACCCAGCTAATGCTTCTGTTTTACTGCCGGCGATAATCCGTGACACTTTTTGTATTTGTCATGAAGATCTATACAGAATTGCGCTGAATGGTTCGACGAGGATCTTCGTGAAGTTTGGTACTGTGGAGGCATATGAAAGAACTGTGGAGAGGTACCAGGAGAAGCGTCTCACTGTCAACACTGGGATAGAAGTCCGGCTCAGGGATGCCTCGACACATTACAGCTTTGTGAGAGTTCGTAATGTGCCGTTTGAGGCCATTGGATTGGACATCAGCGAGGCTTTTCAATGGTATGGTGTGGTGCATTCTACAACTATGGGACGGTGGAATGAAGGAATATATGCCGGGTTGCCAGAAGGTTCCTTCACATTGAAAATGACTTTGAAAAGGCCTATACCATCCTATGTACTGCTGGAGGACTTTAGGACACAGGTGTTTGTTACCTACGCGGGACAGCGTAGGACATGTTGTGTGTGTGGGGCATACGATCACATGGCAGCGGGGTGTCCCACCGGCATGGCCCCAAGATCAATGGCTCCAAAGGTACCTGTGGTGCATAACTCCTTGGAGGAGCCAGCACCTGTGACTGTGGAAGGACTGGGAAAAAACAGTTGGGCGGAAGTGGTGGAAGGTGTGGGGAAAAGTTGTGTAACGCTCCCTGAGGTGTTGAGTGCTCCAACAATAGTTGGGCCTGAAAGAGATAATGAGTCTGAGAATTTTTTTTTTATATTTTATTTAAAAACACATTACAATACATTAAATATTACATATAGAAGTATATAATAATATACAAAATTCGAAAACCCCAAAAATTTCACATTTAGCCTATCCATGCTCTTGGCATTACACAAATACTTCACATGCACTATAAAAGTACATAAATTAACCTGCACACGAGTCCTATCAATAACTATATTTTACCATCCCCACTTAGGCCTCACTGGCCTGCACATAAAACCCTTTCGTTTTTTGGGTCTTTATAAATTTTATGGATCCAGAATTAAACACATAGAAACACTTCATCTAAAGAAACAACAAATCTGAACTAAGGTGCTCTCGCACTGTACATAGAAATCATATAAAATGGAAAATTCCTATAATGTGTAGACAAAATATAAAACACTATGAACACCCTAATCCCAATAAGTACCCCTAAAACTTCAATATTTTCAAATGAAGGCTTCAACGTACAATAACATTTAATACTGATAAAATCGCGTGTACAATATATTTAGGGCACATATCACCGTATTGAGTAGCACATATCATGCTATATGATACAATTTTTTTTTTTTTTTTTCAAAACTCCATCTCACAAAATAAAAGATTCCTAAGCCCTCCTAATGAAAGTAACAAAACAAAACAGTGACCACAGACCCTATAAAGAACTGCAAAGCAACCCCCCTCCCCGTTTATTAACACACACAAGTCCAATAACACCCGGGACAAAGCCAAGGAAGAAAACTAAAGAAAATTGAAATTAACATAAGGACATCCAGTAGTCTTAAATTTGACACATAAGCAATATACACATATTGCAACAAGCATATATAATACTGTCCAATACATAACACAAAAAACACAAAAAAAACTAAATAAAACAAAACATAAAAAAACGCAAAAGGGTTCAAAAGCATACAATGAAACACCTAAACCTACAACTAAATCCCTCGATAATGTGATCTAGCAATAATAATGATCCTAGGCACACACACATTGCGTGCAAGATCGTATAACCTTCAGAAACAAGATACCCGTGGCCTGGTACCAACACCTCACGGTGATAAAATCTTTGGATCAATCCCATCCAGTTTCAATATACAATAAAACTACAAATACTACTCTCATATAAAATATAAAGACTTAATGCCAGATAACAAGCAATGAAAAGGTATAATAATATCAATAAACTTCAACCTTTTGGAAAGGAGAACCAAAAGGGAAAAAACAAGAAACACACTTAGGGCACACACCTGGCCTCCAAGTAAGGCTAACCCCCTTTGGAAAAACCCCTGAACCCCAAAAAGGAAAACAAATAACAACCAAACCCCCCCATCTGAGTCATCAAACATACCACACACATATTCATCTATAAAAGAAAAACCCCTACCCCTTTCCCCAAGGGGAAAAGGGTGAGTGGATGACCAGGAAACCTCCCCGACAAAACACACCCCTCCTCCTACCCCATACATAACCCCACCAAAAGACTTTCATACCTAACCCTCCAACCCCACTCACCAGAGACCAACCCCTTCCCTGTAAAACCCCAGAAACCAAAGCTCAGAGTTAACCCAGCAATGACCCCATTGACAATTGCCTATAACTCTCAGGAAAAAAACTATCCCACACCCTCCCATACAACTCCTGGTTCCTACACTTAGTCCTATAAAATCTCGCTGCCAAAGCCCTAATCCTAGCATCACTCCTAACCTCCCTCATACTCCACGACACATAAATATAATCCAAAACCAAATACATTACCGCACGCCTCACATCCTCGGGGCAACCCACCACATCCAGACTTAAACTTCGTAACACCAATAACCCCTTCCCCACACCCCGGATTATCCCTAAAAACCATTCCTTCACCCCCTCAAGACCCCCACAAAAATATACAACATGGAAAGCCGTATCCCATAACCCACAGTGTTGACAATACCCATCACCCGCCAGTCCCATCACAAAAAGCTGAGCCCTAGACGCCAATATACCATGTAAAAAACGAAAACCAATCTCACGTACCTTAGGAGGCAACTTTAATCGCTTAAACCAAAACCACGTAACATTCCAATCATAACACGGATAGACGTCCATACCTAAAACCTCCTTTTCTCACCTTCCCACCTTATCTAACCTCCCTACCTTCACCTTACCAGGATCTGGTACAACCAAAAGATACCTTAAAATTGCCTCACAAAACAACAAATTTCCTCCCTTCCACCATCTGCGAACCTCACTCATTACCCTACCCACTCTCACTCCTCGAATCCCACCTCGCGCTAGGTATTCCTGCCTGACATATATTCCCATCAAATGCCTCTGCAATGGTATCAAACCTAGCCCTCCCTTTGCTACCCTAGTCATTACCACATCCTTCCCTAACCAATGCCGCCCGTAACTCCATATAAACCTTAAGACCTGACTTTGCAACCGTAGAACATCGTCCTCCACAAGGGGGTACACCGCGGCAACATACCATAGCTTACTGTATACCAAAGAATTAACAACTACAACCCTCTGCAAGAGAGTGACCTCTCCAGGCCTCCACCCTCCCATCCTACCCAGAGCAGCATTAACCACTGCCGAGGAATTCACCTCACTCACAACACTCGCCTGATTACAAAAACACACACCACATATCCTTAACCTATCCACTATTGGCCACCCAAAACCCTGACCCAACGCCCCCCCTACCCATTCCCCCACCTCCAATAATTTCGATTTTACCCAAACCAAAAACCTCTATTATCCTATTTACATTACCTAACCCCTCCATTGTTCCTACTAAAATAGTCGTGTCGTCTACATAACCTATAATACCCATTTCTGCCACCCCATGATTACTCCCTTCCCTTACCCCTTCTGACACTAACCTAAAAAAAGGGTCCTGTAAACACGCAAACAGGAGCTGCGACAAGGGGCACCCCTGCCGCAGCCTCCGCCCCAAACACACCTCGGTCCCCAACCTCCCATTCACCTGTACCCTAACACGTGCATGCTCATACAAAGTGCGGACCCAACCCACAACCTCCGCCCCAAACCCCTGCCGTAAAAGCACCGCCTGCAGCATATCCCTATCAACACTGTCATATGTATTTTCCCAGTCAAGCCCTAAAACACCCCCAGCTCTTCCGCTCTCTAAAAAACCTTTGATCCTCCGATGACCCTCCCTCATACTTCTCCTCGGTACCTCCAGTAAGCTCCCCAAAACTCCTTTCATTCTATTAGCAAGAATACGTGCAAATATCTTATAATCTGCACACATAAGTGTAATTGGCCTATAATCCTCAATTGTCCCACAAGCACGATTTTTTGGCACTAAAACTACATTACCTGTTGTCATATCCCCACCCAATCTACCTTTCAATTTCATAGCATTAAACAGCCTAACTAGCATCCCTCGCAGAACCTCCCAATGAAGTATAAAAAAATCCCCAGAAATCCCATCCAGGCCAGGGGCCTTGCCCAGGGCCTGACTCTTCACTGTCTGCCAAACCTCCTCCTCAGTTATAGACCCTTCCATACTCTTTTTATCTCCAGCCCCTATCCTCTCAACTATACTGTCTAATATTACATCCTGGGATACTCCATCTCTTACCCCCTGGCTCATCTTACACTCAAGCCAAGCATCTGCATAATAACTCATGGCTTCCGTGGTACGAAGAATCTGCCCCTTCTGATACCCATGGCATTCCTCAGTTACCATCAAAGACATTACCGTCATATCTCTTCTCCGGTTCTGAAAAGTACGTAACACTAATGCGGAGGGCTTATCCCCCCATAAAACTTCCTCTAAGCCCCCTCGTACCCTCAGAGCATGAAAATTTTCATTCTTCAACTGTAACCGCAGATGATCAATTTCAGCTAGGGGATACCGCCCTCCACTCTCATAACAAGTCCTCAATTGCCCCTCTAGGTACCTCAACATTCCCAACCTTTGCCTCACATCTTCCTACCCAGTTGCCTATAAAATTCCTGGATCGCCACTTTAGCCCGCACACTCCACCATTCCACTATATCCCTAATCCCCGTCCCATCATTCCATACTCGTCCCCACCAATCCGCAAAAAACTCCCTGTGATCCATCCCCTGCAACAACCTCACATTTAATTTCAAATACCTGGAATATATCTTCACCGCCCCAGCCCATCCCATCTCTACCAACACACCCCTATGATCGGAAAAATCAAAATCCTGACATTTAACCTCACCTACCTGAACCGCCCCTGAAACATATACCCGGTCCAACCTAGCCGCATAACCCTGTTTAATATAAGTGTGGTCCACACGCCACCCTCCTCCTCTAACCACATCCTCCACACTATCCTCCCTTATCACCTCCCTCAAGCTCTGCAACAAACAGCCCGCCCCCCGAGGTTCCACATCCCTCCCTCTAATAATGGAATTCCAATCCCCGGCAATTATCGTAACCAACGCATAAACTAAATCATCACATATAAAATCATCCTTTACATGGCGATTGGAAGTTGCAGGCATATATACACCAATGAAACACACCTGTATGTCTCCCCAAATCCCATCCACCCGTACTATCCTGCCACCACCCCCCTCCTCCCAGGCTTTTAACTTGAAAGGGCTGGTCTCACGTATACCCACCATCACCCCACCCTTGAAATTCCCCGAACTCCCAGTGTAACACTTATATCCCTTCAAACACAAATCCCTACCACACCTATAATTATGCTCTTGGAGAAAGCATACATCCACATTCAACCATCTGAGCATCACCTCAATCCATCTCCTCCGAACTTCCACCCGGAGCCCATTAACATTTAAGTTGAAACACCTGAATAGGTCAAAGGGGGTTTGCCACTTCAGCGCACAGACCCTATCACAACTGGCCCTACCTCCTTTCACCCCTATCCCACTTTTCTTTCCTTGGGGCGCAACCTTCTTTCCCTTAACAACATCCCTCCAGGCCATTTTAGTAGACCTTTGGCCCAGGGTTATCTCATCATCCTCAGTATTCCCACTGGGCCGCTTATGGGATACTTCCACACATTCCATATCCACGTTACCTTCCTCCCTATGCACCTCCACCTCAGCCACCACCACAGGCACAGAGTCAACAAGGTCCTCTACTAGACCAATCTCGCACTCCAGATGCTCCGAAACACCAGATGAGTCCTCATCCAAGCCCAAAACATCTGCCGGAGACGGGCTCTCAAGGAGGCTCTGGATGTCCTCGAAACAAGGCCTCGATAACTCAGAGACCACCTCCAACAAGTCACTCTCCATAGCAACCTGAGAACACTCCTGCACCTCTTCCTGCGTCGCTGGGGTTAAAGTCAAAACGGCCTCCTCCGCAGCATCAACCGCCTCACTCCAACTCCGAGGGACATCCGCAGTATCAAGAACCTCGGCCACATCCAACTGTACACTCGTCTTGGTCGTCTCTCTCAGGTCTGCCTCAGCACGAAAATTCCCATCATCTCTACGTCCAGGTTGCCACTCCCTGCGTTGATCACATGAAGCCGCCATATGTCCCGGGGCACCACAGAGCTGGCACGTCCTCACCTGTCCAGCATACGAGACGTATACTTGAGTACAAAACTCTTGCATCTGAACGTATGACGGGATAGGCCTCCTCAAAGTCATTTTGAGGGAGTATGATCCCGCCAGTATGCCAGCATAAGTTCCCTGCTGCCACCGACCAACATTAGCTACGTGTATAGTCCCATACTGGCCGAATACTCGCCGAACATCCATTTCAGCAGCCTCAAACGGAAGATTCTTCACATGAATCCAAGAGTAATGCACTGACACGTCACGCATACGCACCTCCAATCCCAAATTGATGACAATAGGCTTGTCCTGAAACTCGTCCACCACTTCTTCATACACGCCAGTGGAGTTGAACTTGACAAAAAATCTGACTGCCCTGTTCAAAGAGATACCATATATGGCCTCAGTCGGTATTCCGAAGGTGTCACGTAAAACCAATGGCAAGATGACCTCAGCATTATCAGGATACACTGCACCTTTAATTAAATCCACACAGACAGTGTTGACACGGCGCCGGTAGGTATCCGCCATTGTGGTGAAAATAAAATTTCACCTAACCTCCACCAGGGGGACGACTGAGCTCACCCGTGCACCACCAAGGCTGGGGAGCAACTTCGTCTGAGGATTTGGTGGAGGTGGGTGACCTCCAGGTGGACCTACCGCAACCATTGCAAGAGATGTTGCGAACGTTTATGGAGGATCCGGAGGTGGTTCCCTCTGGTGTTGAAGGACACTTACAGGTGGAGGAGGGTAAGATTAACCAGGATGTTAGCGTGCTGGAAGCTGGGGAAGACAGTTTGGAGGTGCAGGAAGTGGAGGCTGTTGTGCATAGGGATGGGGACACAGCTGTAATGGAGTTAGGGAAAGAATCGAGAAAGAGGGCAGGAGAGGTGTCAGATGATGATGTCCTCACACCTGCCCAGCATACAGGTAAGAAAACATGGGTAGAGGTGTCACGGAAGAAGAAGGTGGGGGCACAGGTGAAGGTATGGGATCAGGGAGTGAGGAGAGTTAGAGATAAAGGAGTTTTAGTGAAGGGTGTCACGGCCCGCCCGCAGAAGCACAGAGGAAAGCTCCCTTTGGCGTATTCAAGTGTTTAACGATTAATGCAAATGGCCTAAGGGCAGAAATTAAATGTAGGTGGATGGAGGTAGTACTAAGACGATATGACGTAGACGTAATTTTTATACAAGAGCATAATTTTAGGTGTGGTCGAGAGTTGAAATTAAAGGGATATGAGGCGTATGCAGGTAACTCGGGGAAATTAAAGGGTGGGGTGGCTGTGGGGGTGAAGGAGTCCAGTCTCTTTCGGTTGTTACCTTGGGAGGAGGGGGGAGGGCGGGTGGTGAGGGTGGATGGGAATTGGGGCGACATTTGGGTATGTTTCATGGGAATATATATGCCAGCTGACAGTAACCAACGTGTTAAGGAAGAATTTGTAAGGGAGGTTTAGACATATCATTTACGGGGTTGGCCTATGATTACTCTGCTGGGTGGGGATTGGAATTGTATAATCAGGAAAAAAGATGTAGATCCTAGAGGGGTGGGTTGTGAGTTAGGGACGTTGCGTGTTTTACTGAGGGAGGCGGGAGTGTTCGATGTAGTATGGGGAGATGGGTGGAGGGTGGAGCACACTTTTGTGAGGAGAGGCTATGCAGCCCGGTTAGATCGTGTTTATGCAACGAGGGATGTTACAGTGGGGAGGGTGCAAATGCTTGATATTGGTTTTTCAGACCATCGTGGTGTATTAGTAGAGGTGGAGTGGGATGGAATGGTCTGAAGGTACAATGGTTATTGGAAGTTGAATGTGCATTTGCTGCGGGGGAGGGGAGGGAGATCGTTTGAGGAATGGTGGGGGTCCTTCTGGTTAGGAGCAGGGGAATGGGAGAAGGATTTTTTAGGCTGGTGGGAAAAAATGCAAAGGAGGGAATAAGGGACATTTACAGGAATCAAGGAAGGGATGAGGCAAGGTGGAAGTTTGGTCTTCAGAAGTATTTGGAGGGACAGCTTAATGAATGCTATGAGGGAGGGGTTTGTAAGTATGGGGATATAGAGGGTTGCGGGAAGGTTGAGGATATTCAAAATGATCGT
>WNWK01053005.1:0-12003 GCA_009830355.1 Cherax destructor
GAAGGGCAACGTAGTCCCCATCTTTAAAAAAAGGAGACAGAAAAGAGGCACTAAACTATAGACCAGTGTCACTTACGTGTATAGTGTGCAAAATCTTAGAGAAAATCATCAGGAAAAGAATGGTGGAGCATCTGGAGCAGAACAGGATAATCAACGACAGACAGCACGGATTCAGGGAAGGCAAATCCTGTGTAACAAACCTCCTGGAGTTCTATGATAAAGTAACAGAGGTAAGGCAAGAGAGAGAAGGGTGGGTTGACTGCATTTTCCTGGACTGCAGGAAGGCCTTCGACACAGTTCCTCACATGATATTAGTAAAGAAGTTGGAAGACCAAGCGTGTATAACAGGAAGGGCACTGGAATGGATCAGGGAATACCTCACAGGGAGGCAACAACGGGTCATGGTGCGTGATGAGGTATCACAGTGGGCGCCGGTGACGAGCGGTGTACCGCAGGGGTCAGTCCTAGGACCAGTGCTATTCTTGGTATATGTGAATGACATGACAGACGGGATAGACTCAAAAGTGTCTCTGTTCGCAGATGATGTGAAATTAATGAAGAAAATCACATCGGATGAAGACCAAGCAGGACTTCAAAGAGACCTGGACAAGCTTGACATCTGGTCTAGCAACTGGCTTCTCGAATTTAATCCCACTAAATGCAAAGTCATGAGGATCGGAGAAGGGCAAAGAAGACCGCTGACAGAGTACAGGCTAGGTGGACAAAGGCTACAAACCTCATCAAAGGAGAAAGATCTTGGGGTGAGTATTACGCCAAGCACGTCTCCGGAAACACACATCAACCAGATAACCGCGGCAGCATATGGGCGACTGGCAAACCTAAGATTAGCGTTCCGTTACCTTAACAAGGAATCGTTCAAGACACTGTACACCGTGTACGTCAGGCCCATACTAGAGTATGCAGCACCAGTCTGGAACCCACACCTGGTCAAGCACGTAAAGAAACTAGAGAAAGTGCAAAGGTTTGCGACAAGGCTAGTTCCACAACTCAGGGGAATGCCATATGAAGAAAGGTTGAGGAAAATAGGACTAACAACACTGGAGGACAGAAGGGTTAGAGGAGACATGATAACGACATACAAAATACTGCAGGGAATCGACAAGGTAGATAGTGACAGGATGTTCCAGAGAGGGAACACAGAAACAAGGGGACACAACTGGAAGCTGAAGACTCAGATGAGTCAAAGGGATGTTAGGAAGCACTTCTTCAGCCATAGAGTAGTTAGGAAGTGGAATAGTCTAGCGAACGATATAGTGGAGGCGGGAACCATACATAGTTTTAAGACAAGGTATGATAAAGCTCATGGAGCAGGGAGAGCAGAGACCCAGTAGCGGACAGCAAAGAGGCGGGGCCAGGAGCTGAGTATCGACCCCTGCAACCACAATTAGGTGAGTACAATTAGGTGAGTATACACACACACACACACACACACACACACACACACACACACACACACACACACACACACCAAAAATACATAAAAGTAGCAATGATAAAACTGGATTATGTTATCCTGAATTTCCTATAAATACATTAAAGCATAAAATTATTATAATGAGATTCATTATAATTACAAAACAGCGACGCAGTAATTTAGAAGATTCAGTAAGCTTAAGAATTTTTAAAGATAATTAATTAGCGATTAAGCTTAATCAGACCGTCTTTACAATAACTGGTGTTAGGATGAGACGAGAGAGGTAAAAACAGTCAATAATTTTTTAAGTTAATGAAAGCAAGGTAATGAATAAACAAAATTGGAGAAAAACAATTGAACTCTATTTTGGAAATATAGAACATAACATTGTGTGTGTGTGTGTGTGTGATGGCGGCGGCGCTACCCACGAAGCCAGGCTTGCCTCTCAACGCAACCCACGAAGCCAGGCTTGCCTCTCAACGCTACCCACGAAGCCAGGCTTGCCTCTCAGCGCTACCCACGAAGCCAGGCTTGCCTCTCAACGCTACCCACGAAGCCAGGCTTGCCTCTCAACGCTACCCACGAAGCCAGGTTTGCGTCTCAACGCTACCCACGAAGCCAGGCTTGCCTCTCAACGCTACCCACGAAGCCAGGTTTGCCTCTCAACGCTACCCACGAAGCCAGGCTTGCCTCTCAACGCTACCCACGAAGCCAGGCTTGCCTCTCAGCGCTACCCACGAAGCCAGGCTTGCCTCTCAGCGCTACCCACGAAGCCAGGCTTGCCTCTCAACGCTACCCACGAAGCCAGGCTTGCCTCTCAACGCTACCCACGAAGCCAGGCTTGCCTCTCAACGCTACCCACGAAGCCAGGCTTGCCTCTCAACGCTACCCACGAAGCCAGGCTTGCCTCTCAACGCTACCCACGAAGCCAGGCTTGCCTCTCAACGCTACCCACGAAGCCAGGCTTGCCTCTCAACGCTACCCACAAAGCCAGGCTTGCCTCTCAACGCTACCCACGAAGCCAGGCTTGCCTCTCAACGCTACCCACGAAGCCAGGCTTGCCTCTCAACGCTACCCACGAAGCCAGGCTTGCCTCTCAGCGCTACCCACAAAGCCAGGCTTGTCTCTTAGCGCTACCCACAAAGCCAGGTTTGTCTCTCAACGCTACCCACAAAGCCAGGCTTGTGTCTCAGCGCTACCCACAAAGCCAGGCTTGTCTCTCAGCGCTACCCACAAAGCCAGGCTTGTGTCTCAGCGCTACCCACAAAGCCAGGCTTGTCTCTCAGCGCTACCCACAAAGCCAGGCTTGTCTCTCAGCGCTACTCACAAAGCCAGGCTTGTGTCTCAGCGCTACCCACAAAGCCAGGCTTGTGTCTCAGCGCTACCCACAAAGCCAGGCTTGTGTCTCAGCGCTACCCAGAAAGCCAGGCTTGTCTCTTAGCGCTACCCACAAAGCCAGGCTTGTGTCTCAGCGCTACCCACAAAGCCAGGCTTGTGTCTCACGCTACCCACAAAGCCAGGCTTGTGTCTCAGCGCTACCCACAAAGCCAGGCTTGTGTCTCAGCGCTACCCACAAAGCCAGGCTTGTGTCTCAGCGCTACCCACAAAGCCAGGCTTGTGTCTCAGCGCTACCCACAAAGCCAGGCTTGCCTCTCAGCGCTACCCACAAAGCCAGGCTTGTGTCTCAGCGCTACCCACAAAGCCAGGCTTGTGTCTCAGCGCTACCCACAAAGCCAGGCTTGTGTCTCAGCGCTACCCACAAAGCCAGGCTTGTGTCTCAGCGCTACCCACAAAGCCAGGCTTGTCTCTTAGCGCTACCCACAAAGCCAGGCTTGTCTCTTAGCGCTACCCACAAAGCCAGGCTTGTCTCTTAGCGCTACCCACAAAGCCAGGCTTGTCTCTTAGCGCTACCCACAAAGCCAGGGTTAAATTAATTTTACAGTAAAAAAAAAAAAGCGGGGAATTTTTTTAAGATTTTTTACAACTGTTTTTCCCCCAAAAAAAATATTTAAATTTTTTCTTGTCAATGTTTTTCAAAATATTTTAATTTTTATTTTTTATTCCTTTAAATTTCGTTACTTTGCCTAAAGTTTCTAATTTGTATTTATATACACATTTATTACTATTATTATACTATTGTTGAAATATTTATAGTTTTATTAAAATATAATTATGTATTATTATTAATAATAATTATTTTTATTATATGAATTACTGAAATAGTTTTAATGAAATATAACTACATATTTTAATTCTATTAGTTTTTTCTGTTTTATTATCCCATGGTTTATTGGGTTTAAAATATCGACAACACGAGGGTCATTACAGCTGCGTGTCACCTGTTTACAATAGGCAAGAATGTTTTATAATACCAGGGGTATTGTTAGTAATAATGGTAACCAGGGGTATTGTTAGTAATAATGGTAACCAGGGGTACTGTTAGTAATAATGGTAACCAGGGGTACTGTTAGTAATAATGGTAACCAGGGGTATTGTTAGTAATAATGGTAACCAGGGGTATTGTTAGTAATAATGGTAACCAGGGGTATTGTTAGTAATAATGGTAACCAGGGGTATTGTTAGTAATAATGGTAACCAGGGGTATTGTTAGTAATAATGGTAACCAGGTGTATTGTTAGTAATAATGGTAACCAGGGGTATTGTTAGTGATAATGGTAACCAGGGGTATTGTTAGTAATAATGGTAACCAGGGGTATTGTTAGTAATAATGGTAACTAGGGGTATTGTTAGTAATAATGGTAACCAGGGGTATTGTTAGTAATAATGGTAACCAGGGGTATTGTTAGTAATAATGGTAACCAGGGTATTGTTAGTAATAATAGTAACCAGGGGTATTGTTAGTAATAATGGTAACCAGGGTATTGTTAGTAATAATGGTAACCAGGGTATTGTTAGTAATAATGGTAACCAGGTGTATTGTTAGTAATAATGGTAACCAGGGGTATTGTTAGTAATAATAGTAACCAGGGGTATTGTTAGTAATAATGGTAACCAGGGGTATTAGATGAATGGTTCAGAGAACCGACAAGTTGTTAAATTAGACACTATGCAACCTTGGGTACTTTTGAGGAAACGTTTGCCACAGTGGCTTCATCAGTCAATCAAAGTAGAGGGTAAGGAGAGGAGGAGACTGATAACCTCAAACTCCTCCTCTCCTTACACCTTCTACTTGTATTGACTGATGAAGCCACTGGTGGCAAACGTTTCTCAATAAAGATACCCAAGTGTTGCATATGTGTCTAATTTAACAACCAGGGGTATTGTTAGTAATAATGGTAACCAGGGGTAATGTTAGTAATAATGGTAACCAGGTGTATTGTTAGTAATAATGGTAACCAGGGGTATTGTTAGTGATAATGGTAACCAGGGGTATTGTTAGTAATAATGGTAACCAGGGTATTGTTAGTAATAATGGTAACTAGGGTATTGTTAGTAATAATGGTAACCAGGGGTATTGTTAGTAATAATGGTAACCAGGGTATTGTTAGTAATAATGGTAACCAGGGTATTGTTAGTAATAATGGTAACCAGGTGTATTGTTAGTAATAATGGTAACCAGGGGTATTGTTAGTGATAATGGTAACCAGGGGTATTGTTAGTAATAATGGTAACCAGGGTATTGTTAGTAATAATGGTAACTAGGGGTATTGTTAGTAATAATGGTAACCAGGGTATTGTTAGTAATAATGGTAACCAGGGTATTGTTAGTAATAATGGTAACCAGGGGTATTGTTAGTAATAATGGTAACCAGGGGTATTGTTAGTAATAATGGTAACCAGGGTATTGTTAGTAATAATGGTAACCAGGGTATTGTTAGTAATAATGGTAACCAGGGGTATTGTTAGTGATAATGGTAACCAGGGTATTGTTAGTAATAATGGTAACCAGGGTATTGTTAGTAATAATGGTAACCAGGGTACTGTTAGTAATAATTGTAACTAGGGTATTGTTAGTAATAATGGTAACTAGGGGTATTGTTAGTAATAATGGTAACCAGGGGTATTGTTAGTAATAATAGTAACCAGGGGTATTGTTAGTAATAATAGTAACTAGGGGTACTGTTAGTAATAATGGTAACCAGGGGTATTGTTATTAATAATGGTAACCAGGGGTATTGTTAGTAATAATGGTAACCAGGGGTATTGTTAGTAATAATGGTAACCAGGGGTAATGTTAGTAATAATGGTAACCAGGGGTATTGTTAGTAATAATGGTAACAAGGGGTATTGTTAGTAATAATGGTAACCAGGGGTATTGTTAGTAATAATGGTAACCAGGGGTATTGTTAGTAATAATGGTAACAAGGGGTACTGTTAGTAATAATGGTAACCAGGGGTACTGTTAGTAATAATGGTAACCAGGGGTATTGTTAGTAATAATGGTAACCAGGGGTATTGTTAGTAATAATGGTAACCAGGGGTATTGTTAGTAATAATGGTAACCAGGTGTACTGTTAGTAATAATGGTAACCAGGGGTATTGTTAGTAATAATGGTAACCAGGGGTATTGTTAGTGATAATTGTAACCAGGGGTATTGTTAGTAATAATGGTAACCAGGGTATTGTTAGTAATAATGGTAACCAGGGGTATTGTTAGTAATAATGGTAACCAGGTGTACTGTTAGTAATAATGGTAACTAGGGGTATTGTTAGTAATAATGGTAACTAGGGGTATTGTTAGTAATAATGGTAACCAGGTGTATTGTTAGTAATAATGGTAACTAGGGGTATTGTTAGTAATAATGGTAACCAGGTGTATTGTTAGTAATAATGGTAACTAGGGGTATTGTTAGTAATAATGGTAACTAGGGGTATTGTTAGTAATAATGGTAACCAGGGGTATTGCTAGTAATAATGGTAACTAGGGGTATTGTTAGTAATAATGGTAACCAGGTGTATTGTTAGTAATAATGGTAACCAGGGGTATTGTTAGTAATAATGGTAACCAGGGGTATTGTTAGTAATAATGGTAACCAGGGGTATTGTTAGTAATAATGGTAACCAGGGGTATTGTTAGTAATAATGGTAACCAGGGGTACTGTTAGTAATAATGATAACCAGGGGTATTGTTAGTAATAATGGTAACCAGGTGTACTGTTAGTAATAATGGTAACCAGGGGTATTGTTAGTAATAATGGTAACCAGGGGTATTGTTAGTAATAATGGTAACCAGGGGTATTGTTAGTAATAATGGTAACCAGGTGTATTGTTAGTAATAATGGTAACCAGGGGTATTGTTAGTAATAATTGTAACCAGGTGTATTGTTAGTAATAATAGTAACCAGGGGTATTGTTAGTAATAATGGTAACCAGGGGTATTGTTAGTAATAATAGTAACCAGGGGTATTGTTAGTAATAATGGTAACCAGGGGTATTGTTAGTAATAATGGTAACCAGGGGTATTGTTAGTAATAATTGTAACCAAGTGTATTGTTAGTAATAATAGTAACCAGGGGTATTGTTAGTAATAATGGTAACCAGGGGTATTGTTAGTAATAATAGTAACTAGGGGTATTGTTAGTAATAATAGTAACTAGGGGTATTGTTAGTAATAATGGTAACCAGGGGTATTGTTAGTAATAATGGTAACCAGGGGTATTGTTAGTAATAATGGTAACCAGGGGTATTGTTAGTAATAATAGTAACCATTGGTATTGTTAGTAATAATAGTAACCAGGGGTATTGTTAGTAATAATGGTAACCAGGGGTATTGTTAGTAATAATGGTAACCAGGGGTATTGTTAGTAATAATGGTAACCAGGGGTATTGTTAGTAATAATAGTAACCAGGGGTATTGTTAGTAATAATGGTAACCAGGGGTATTGTTAGTAATAATGGTAACCAGGTGTATTGTTAGTAATAATGGTAACCAGGGGTATTGTTAGTAATAATGGTAACCAGGGGTATTGTTAGTAATAATGGTAACCAGGAGTATTGTTAGTAATAATGGTACCTGGAGTATTGTTAGTAATAATGGTAACCAGGGGTATTGTTAGTAATAATGGTAACCAGGTGTATTGTTAGTAATAATAGTAACCAGGTGTATTGTTAGTAATAATGGTAACCAGGGGTATTGTTAGTAATAATGGTAACCAGGGGTATTGTTAGTAATAATAGTAACCAGGAGTATTGTTAGTAATAATAGTAACCAGGAGTATTGTTAGTAATAATAGTAACCAGGAGTATTGTTAGTAATAATAGTAACCAGGAGTATTGTTAGTAATAATAGTAACCAGGAGTATTGTTAGTAATAATAGTAACCAGGGTATTGTTAGTAATAATGGTACCTGGAGTATTGTTAGTAATAATAGTAACCGAGGCTATTGTTAGTGACTATGAAACTAAGGATAATAAGCGAGAGTCAATAAATAAAACCGACCTCTTAAGGCACAAGCAGGTTTCGAGGCGCCTGGAAAACACACAGATCCATAGTAATCCTTTAAAAGGTCAACGTTTCACCCACCACTGGGCTCTTTTAAGAACCCAAATAATGGGTGAAACATTGGACAAATAATGTACTCGTGTGCATTATCATATCCACCATCTATCTGGATATTACCACGGTCTCCACAAAGGTTAAGAAAGGGGTTCACTAGATAAGATTTGTTGAGATTCTTAACCAGGAGGGTTAAGGCACGAGAAGGTAAACAATCTAAATAATTCATAGTGAAAGAGTCATAGAGACAAGAATGACAGTTGAAAACGTGGAATATAATACTGAGAAGGTAGTTAAGACATAGGCAACAGTTAGGCAACTTAGGCCTACACAGTAGGCTTCTTCAGACGCCTACTGTGTAGGCCTAACGTTTCGAAATAATGTTTCCTAACTGTTGCCTATGTGTCATACCTACCAACCTGTCGGTATTGTATACCATTTTGATATAATACTGAGAAGTTGGGGTCACAATATTAATTTTTTTAAAGGAGCGGAGGGTAAGCCATTTATTATTCTTTGGTCAGATGACCAGAAGCTCCAGTGGCGAGAGCCATTATATATGGGAACACTTGTCCTGTTTCCTGACCAATCTTGCCTTAACCTATGGTTAAGGACACATGAACGTTCAAGTGATAACATTATGTGTTGGTAACATTATGTTTACTAATGTGAAATTAGAATACTACGTGTTGGTAGCGATGTAACATTATATATATAAGGTAAATACGAGATCTGTGCAGTTCAGTAATGTGCTGTTGAACGACTGCAACAAGAGAAGAACCAGGGCGAAGCTCACCTTGATAGCCCCGTGATCGCAGAGAAGTCGTACGGTTGGCTTGAAAAGTCGTACGGTTGGCTTGAAAAGTCGTACGGTTGGCTTGAAAAGTCGTACGGTTGGCTTGAAAAGTCGTACGGTTGGCTTGAAAAGTCGTACGGTTGGCTTGAAAGTCGTACGGTTGGCAGAAAAAGTCGTACGGTTGGCTTGAAAAGTCGTACGGTTGGCTTGAAAAGTCGTACGGTTGGCTTGAAAAGTCGTACGGTTGGCTTGAAAAGTCGTACGGTTGGCTTGAAAAGTCGTACGGTTGGCTTGAAAAGTCGTACGGTTGGCTTGAAAAGTCGTACGGTTGGCTGAAAAGTCGTACGGTTGGCTTGAAAAGTCGTACGGTTGGCTTGAAAAGTCGTACGGTTGGCTTGAAAAGTCGTACGGTTGGCTTGAAAAGTCGTACGGTTGGCTTGAAGTGCGAGTAGGTAGACACACCTTCAGTGGAGAGTAAATATTAAGAACAAAAAGGCACAATACAGTGGTCCCTCGGTTTTCGCCGAAAATTAGTTCCAGAATGCTGCTCAAGTGCCATTACCGAACGAATTTACTTCCTTAAGAAATAATGTCACGTAGGTTAGTCTATTTCAGACCCCAAAATACACTTGCAACAGCACTTACGAAAATACACTTACATAAATGTTCAAGTTTGGAGATGCACGAAAACCGAGGGACCACTGTACTATGACTGGAACAATACACAAATGCACACATAGGCGAGAGGAGCTTACGACGACGTTTCGGTCCGACTTGGACCATTTACAAAGTCACAGAAAGGAGAGGAGGCAGTATATATAGGCCAGCCAGCAGAGACGGGACAAGCGAGGTGGGAGTTGTAGTAGTAGTAGAGGTAAGGCTTGTAGTAGTATTAGTAGAAGTAGCAATGGTGGAGTGTAAATATACTTTTAGGTGGAGACGAAGAACGTTAAGAAACACAACAAATTGAGCAATTTCATGTTTTCTGGCGAATTTTCAGTTCCTGCCTAAAACAGTTGCTGAGAGGATGCTGGGAGGATGCTGGGAGGTTGCTTGGAGGTTGCTGGGAGGTTGCTGGGAGGATGCTGGGAGGATGCTGGGAGGTTGCTGGGAGGTTGCTGGGAGGTTGCTGGGAGGTTGCTGGGAGGTTGCTGGGAGGATGCTGGGAGGTTGCTGGGAGGTTGCTGGGAGGTTGCTGGGAGGATGCTGGGAGGTTGCAATAAAATAAGATTTGTTGGAATTTTGAACCCGGGGGAGGGTTAGTCAGGATAACCCAAGAAAGCCAGTGCGTCAACGAGGGCTGTGTCTTATTTCCATTGTGGTCATTCAATCTTGTCCCCCAGGATGCGACCCACACCATTCGACTAATACCCAGGTACTTCTAGGTGAACAGGGGCAGCAGGTGTAAGGAAACATGCCCAAACATGCTTGACAAAGCTCCTGGAGAGCGAAACGTTGCCACAATAAAATATCACATTAACTCCACTTGTTTCCTTTTACCTAACATATTGTCAGTAATTCTACCAACATTAATATAGACTTTTTAACCTCTGTATAAGTTTTCTAATATATCTTAATGTTTGCTCACGTATCTTTCTTAACCCCATTATTTTATGTTACCCATATTAGTGAGCACTCTTGTCTACCATCCCCAAAAATTGTGACACTTTTGACGTCTCTCGTTTTTCTTGTCATTTCAACCTTCACGTGAAGGTCGTGTTTATGTCACCCTACACCAGCTCTTTAATCCACCCTCCAGACTGGGGATTATAAGCACCTTGAAGTTCAGCTACAAAGGGGGGCTTTTTTTCGTCAGGGTTGAAGGGCACAAGGACAGAGAATGGAGTCAAAAGACCGGGATGAATTAAAGGGGTGTTAGGTCAATAACTTTCACGTCTTTCCCTGCGTTAAGGAGCCATATTAGGGTGAGTTTAGTGGGAAAAGGTATTGTAGATGGCGATTGCTTCAAGGGCGATAAGATTTACAAGAAGTCTTGCAAGAGGGACAGGGGCCCTACTGAGAAAGAAATTATACAGCGAATTCCCAGGAGAAAGAGATGGTGAAAAAAATATACTTTCCTCTGAGGAGATGCGAGTGCCTTCCATAAGGAACTTCCTTAGAAGACAAGAAGCCTGAGCAACAGACGGGGTCAAGATGTTAACTCCAGGGTCATGAGCAGTGTAAATCAGTGCACTATTCCACAACAGTGTGTGTCCTGATACTAGTGAAGGACTCTTGATACAGGGAAATCGAGCTACCCAAGAATAATAGTAATAATAATAGTAATAATAATAATAATAGTAATAATTATAATAGTATTATTAGTAGTAGGGAAGGAAGGTATTTAGGCTCAATTCAGGGAACCGGAGCACATATCCAATTCCCTAAATCAAGAGCCCCTCACCAGCGTCAAGGAACGTCCCTTGAGGGAAACAAAATAAGGCATTGGAGATATCGTGCGTCTGAGGGCGTTGTAAGGTGTGAATATTATCCTGAGAATTCGGAGGGTGCAGATTATAGGTCTGAGGAAAGACTGTTGAGGTGGTTTGGGCATTTAGAGACGATGAAGCAAAATAGGATGACTAGGAGGGAATATATACCTGGAAGAGAAGGGGGTATGGGTCCCCCAGGAAGGGTTGAGGAAAGGGGGTAAGAGTGGTTTAGTGTGTTAGAGGTGGACTTGAATATCTTACAGGATTGAGTAAGCAAGTTAGATCGGAGTTAGCGGAGGCAAATAACTGGTCACTCAACGTGATGTTGGAGTGTGAGGAAAGCAACATTTAGAGGACTGATAAAAAACACTGGTTGGCAAAATGTCTCCACAATAAAGATACCCAGGTGTTGTACATGTGTCTTATTTATTTACTTACCATTAATTGATATGAAGAGGTGCAGTTAGATATATATATATATATATATATATATATATATATATATATATATATATATATATATATATATATATGCAAAAGATCACAGTAATCAGGTGATATCAAAAAATAAGACAAACCCCTATGAAAAAATAGAGGAATTCCCGGGTTTGTGACTACTCACATTATCAAAACTATAAAAGGAACCAGACAAGAGGACTTATAAAGGGGGAAGACTACACCTCACATGTCACATAACAAAGACACACCTCACAGTAGCGTAACATCTCACGACTCTGTGAAGAGGAAAACAAGAAAGGACCTGAAAAATTTTTCCCGAATTAAGATTAGTCCAATTTATCATTAAATTCTTCCCAAATTTTATTAATTATAAAAGAATCCAATTTATATAAACCAAAAGAAATATTCATACAAAACGTTTTTT
>WNWK01053006.1:0-12003 GCA_009830355.1 Cherax destructor
GGGCCCCATCATCAAATCAACGACTCGGTTCAGCCAATTAAAATGCGAGTTTAACAATGACAAAGGTGACGTGGTTACCACTCGCGGTTTGTCATTGGAATTCCTGCATAGAGCTGGTTGTGGAAAGTTGTTTGTCTTTTGGCTGCTGCTTAGCCTAGACAACTGTGGCGTGCACTAAACATAAACACTACTCCTTTGTATGTATTGTACATATTGTAAATAGCACTTTGTTATACTTGGTGAAGGAAAAGACAAAAGTCTTATATAATCACAATTACTTGGTGAAGGAAAAGACAAAAGTCTGGAATTAATCTAACTGATTTTTTGAAGGAAATACAATTTCAATACATCTTCTACTGTGTTTCTTTGCTCCAAGCTCCCTTTACACTCAGGTTAACAGGCCATTGAACCTGAGGTTGTAATATATATATATATATATATATATATATATATATATATATATATATATATATATATTATATCTATATATTGAACCAGTCATTTAGCGTCGAGAATTCAGCTAGCTTACCGGTTTGGCTAGCCAATGGTTTCTTCAGTCCAGTACAGAGAAGAACGATGGAGGATAAGGAGGAGTTTGAGGTAATCAGTCTTCGTTCTCTGTACAGGACTGAAGAAGCCACCTGCTGGTGAAACGTTGCCACAATGAAGGTGTCCAAATGTTGCACAAGTGTCTCATTCCTCAACTTGTTGGTTTTCACAATTATTTACATCACATATTATAAGTTGTTATCGTGCCCCATTAGGATTCCAGGTCTTCTAGTGAGGTAAGATCTAGCGCCCACAACCTCTAAACAAAACCTTTCAACAATCAGTGGAAAATAACCTAACTTTCAGTGGAGGCAAGTTCCAACTGCTTGACAAAGCTCCTGGAGAGCGAAACGTTGCCACAATAAAATGTCACATTAGTTGCACTTGTGTCCTACCTAACACGTTGTTAATCCTTTAAAACTATGTGAACGTGTAGGTAAATGGTTCAAAGAACCGACAAGTTGATAAATTACACACACGTGCAGCCGGCTACCGCGCAAGTACAGGCTATTTACATACACATCCGCGCACTCAGCTAATTGTTTTATGTCAGTGGCCGAGAAAAACCCGCAGTTAATGTGATAACAACACATTCCCTGGTATCAGTGATGCGTGAAGCTGAGATTGTTCGTGAGTGATCATGCATGAAGATTATTCGTGAGTGATCATGCACTTACACTTATTTACGTTATTTGTTAAGTAAAAGGACACAAATGCAACTAATGTGAAATTTTAATGTGGCAACGTTTCGCTCTCCAGGAGCTTTCTGCCGTTACAGCGTTACATGGACACAGTGGGCTATATATACTCTCAAAGTGAGGTGAAATACTAGTGGTGGTCGAGGTAGTAGTGATAAGTAGTAGTAGTAGTAGTAGTAGTAATACAATAAGGTAGAACAATCAATATGCACATGAGTAAAAGGTGATAAAACAAATACTTGGGTAGTATAACAATAGGTTAGACAAATATTTGTCTAACCTATTGTTATACTACCCAAGTATTTGTTTTTTTTACCATGTGCATATTGATTGTTCTACTTATGTATTACTCTACTACTACTACTACTACTATCACTACTACCTCGACCACCACTAGTATTTCACCACTGAAGTATATAAAGCCCACTGTGTCCATGTATCGCTTGTAACGGCTTGAGAAACTCCTGGAGAGCGAAACGTTGCCACATTAAAATGTCACATTAGTTGCATTTGTGTCCTTTTACTTAACATATTGTCGGTAATTCTACCAATATTATTACATTTACGTTATTTGTTTATAAAATGGAGTAGTTTCTACTCCCTCGATAAGTGGCTACTTCAGTGCTGATGAAGTGTTAGACACACGGCCAACATCTGGGTATTGTAGACCAGGGCTACTCAATTGGCGGCCCGCGGTCCGAATCCGGACCTTCTGAGTGTTGTAGTTGGACCGCGGCCTTCAGGAGAAAGCTTAGTTAAATAACAGCTGTTACCACGTTCACGATCAGGTGGTACACAAGAGCGGGATTAATACAGTATTCTATCTGAATGGAATACATACACTGAATAAAATACAGTATTCTAGCAAACTAGTGATATTTTCTTCCTTTCAATGCCAATTCGGATTTTTTTATTAATAAAACTTCAAATCCTTTTGTAGTGTAATTTTTATTATATAACATTCTGTTAATCAGTATATACATGTATCATTTTTTTCAGTTTGAAAACTCCATGTAAACCAATTTGAGTAAAAAAATCCAAAACTTGTTCGATATAATGTAGAAAATATTTTTTCCCACTATTTATCTTCATATTTTGTAAATTTTTATAAGGCGAGGACTGAAAATGAAGTTCATAGGAAATGATGAGTACACTGATAAGTACACTGATGAGTACACTGATGAGTACACTGATGAGTACACTGACCTGTACTCGGATTTGTTGATTTTCATGATTGTGTGTAAACAATGTATCCGGACCTTTGCATACATTGGTACTTGTCCAAGTGGACCCTTGCTCATAGTAACCCTGGTGTAGACGTTTCGCCATCCAGTGGCTTTATCAATACAAATTGAAGGACATAATTGGAAGACAGTAGAACTATGTACAAAAGATGAGGCAATCAATCCCTCAACCTTGGAGTTGGTGTGAAGATCACCGTACTCTGACTACGGTATTCTTCACCAACTCCAAGACTGAGGGACTGATTACCTCATATTTTTGTATATATTTCTATTGTCTTCTAATTATGTCCTTGAATCTGTATTGATAAAGCCACTGGAGGGCGAAACGTCTACAATAAAGATACCCAGATGTTGCACATGTGTCTAATTTTCATCATGTCGGTATTGTGTACCATACATGTACTACTTGAGTGATACATTTTTGTTAGCTAACGTACATGTAAATAACTCTTTTTACCTTATTCCTTTTAATTATAGTATAATAACTAGTATCTACTACAGTGTATAATATTAAGGTATTAAATGGACCCCAATGGAAATAAGTCACTCTGACTTTTTTGGGTTATCCTGGGTAGTCTACACATACGCTGCTATGTATGATAATCTATGTAACTATTTGTGTATACCTGAATAAACTTACTTACACAAGTTTTCAGGAGCTGTCACGAGCAAAAATACTGATGCCAACATCATCGCGCTAAAATAATTTCCTTAACATCATCGCGCTAATATTTATTGCTAATATTGTTTCATGCTGGTATTGTTTATATGTATACAAGTGTCTTTTTTGTACATCTTGTCCGTATCACCATACCATTTCTCTGATGTTCTTATGTAGCTTTGGGGAAAGGTTGAATACATGAGTGGTTTTGATAAGGACCTGTCTTGTATGGGCCAGTAGGCCTGCTGCAGTGTTCCTCCATTCTTATGTTCTTATGTAAGTGAGTGTGAACTGGAGCTGAGTATTAAGATACATATGCAACAATTGGGCATCTTTATTGATGAAACGTTTCGCCTACACAGTAGGCTTCTTCAGTCAAATACAGAAGGAGCAGTAGTGGTGAAATAAAGATGATGTAGTCAATCCATCAACCTTGGAGAAAAAGTATTTCAGGTGGTCAGTCCCTCAGCCTAGAAAAGAGTTCAGCACTATGGTCTGGACTCTTCTCCAGGCTGAGGGACTGACTACCTCAAATACTTTTTCTCCAAGGTTGATGGACTGAAGCAGCAGGAGACGGAGTCACCAGTGGGAAATTCCACTAGTGTAAGTAGGTCATAAGAACATAAGAAAGAATGAACACTGCAGCAGGCCTACTGGCCCATGCAAGGCAAGTCCAAGTCTCCCACCGGCTTAAGCCAATGCCCCAACCCAGCCAGGTCAGGTCACATTCACTTAAGGAAGGAGAATGGCATCTGACCTAGTAGCACAAGCTAGTCAGGTCCCACTCATGTATTTATCTAACCTATTTTTAAAACTACACAACGTTTTAGCCTCTATAACTGTACTCGGGAGTTTGTTCCACTCATCGACAACTCTATTACCAAACCAGTGCTTTCCTATATCCTTCCTGAATCTGAATTTTTCCAACTTAAAGCCATTGCTGCGAGTCCTGTCAACACTATTTACATCCCCTTTATTTATTCCTGTTTTCCATTTATACACCTCAATCATATCCCCCCTAATTCTACGCCTTTCCAGAGAGTGTAGATGCAGGGCCCTCAGTCTATCCTCATAGGGAAGATTTCTGATACATGGGATCAACTTTGTAATCCTTCTTTGTACGTTTTCCAGAGCATTTATATCCATTCTGTAATACGGTGACCAAAACTGTGCAGCATAATCTAGATGAGGCCTAACCAAGGATATGTAGAGTTGAAGAACAACCTGAGGACTCCTATTATTTATGCTTCTTGATATGAAGCCAAGGATTCTGTTCGCTTTATTGAGAACACTTTTGCACTGCTGTCTTGGTTTTAGATTACTGCTAACCAGAACTCCTAAATCCTTTTCGCAATCAGTAGTATTAAGATATACATTATTTAGTTTATATGTGGCATGGTTATTGTCCTGTCCAATATTTAGAACTTTGCATTTGTCTATATTAAACTGCATCTGCCACTTCTCCGACCACTGCATCAGTCTATTCAAATCTTCCTGGAGTGCTCTAATGTCCTCATTTGAATGAATTGGACGGCCTAGTTTGGTGTCATCGGCAAACTTGCTTATGTCACTATTTATTCCCTCATCTATGTATTTATATAGATTGTGAACAACAAGGGGCCCAACACTGACCGCTGTGGAACACCGCTCTTGACGCTTTCCCACTCTGATTTCTCCCCATTTATGCAAACTCTCTGCTGCTTATTTGTCAACCATGCATTTATCCAGGAAAAAAATTCTCCTCCTATTCCGTGTGCCTTAATTTTCCTCAATAGTCTCTGATGTGGGACTCTATCAAAAGCCTTACTGAAGTCCATATACACAATATCATATTCATTACCATGATCTACCTCCTCAAATACCTTAGTGAAAAAAGTTATTAAATTTGTAAGGCAGGATCGCCCTTTTGTAAAACCGTGCTGAGATTCGTTGATTAATTTATGCTTTTCAAGATGGCTGCGAATTGCCTTGCAATTATTGATTCCATAAATTTTCCCACTATGGAGGTTAGGCTTATTGGTCTATAGTTCGAAGCTAAGGACCTGTCACCTGCTTTGAACATAGGAATTACATTTGCCATTTTCCACTTTTCTGGCACCATGCCAGTTTGCAGTGATATGTTGAAAAGATTAGCCACATAGGTTTGCTAAGCTTCTCTTTACATTCCTTTAGAACCCTTGCATACAGTTCATCAAGGCCTGGGGATTTGTTAGGTTTTAATTTATCTATTTGTCTAAGGACCATGTAACTTGTGACCCTAATAGTTTACTATCGTCCTGTTCTACATAATTTATTATTTCTGGAATATCGCTAGTATCTTCCTGAGTAAAACTGTAGGTTAGACAAGCGTTGAAGAATTTCATGAGTCAAGTTCCCAAGATCATATCTGTCAGACACAGCAACCTCATGGGATCTTGATACAGAGAATTCGTCAATGCTTGTCCAACCTACAGCCTTACACTAGTAGAATTTTCCATTGGTGACTTCGCCTCCTGCTGCTTCAACTCACCTGACTGCAATATATAAGCTACTTCACGTATATGCTGTACTTTTCTCACGATTGATGGAATGAGCACGTCGACTCAAGGCTGCAGGACTGATTACCTAAAACTATTCATCTTCCACCGTTCTTCTCTGTAATAGACTGTAGAAGCCAATGGCTGACGGAACGTTTCCGTAATAAAGATTCCAAAATGTTGCACAAATGTCTCATTTTTTAATTCATCAGTCAAATACAGAGGAGAATGTATTGCAGGTCGCAGTAGTGGTGAGGTAAATATGATGTAATCAGTCCAACATTAGGGATACAGTTTGAGGTGGTCAGTCCCTCATCCTGGAGAAGAATTCAGCTCCAGAGTCTGAAGCTGATTATACTTTTACCTCGCCACTACTGCTGTCTATAATACATTCTCCTCTGTACTTGACTGAAGAAGTGTAATAAATGGTTTAAAACCGAAAAGTTGAAGATTAAGACACTTATGCAACATATGGGAATCTTTATTGAGGAAACGTTTCGCCACACAGTGGCTTCATCAGTCCAATACAAAGTAGAAAGGTGTAAGGAGAGGAGGAGTTTGAGGTAATCAGTCCCTCGGCCTGGAGTCGATGTGTTCAGTCCATCAATCTTGTACATCGACTCCAGGCCGAGGGACTGATTACCTCAAACTCCTCCTCTCCTTACACCTTTCTGATTTGTATCGGACTGATGAAGCCACTGTGTGGCAAAACGTTTCCTCAATAAAGATTCCCATATATTGCACAAGTGTCTTACTCTTGACTGTAAAAGCCTACCATATAAGCGAAACGTTGCAACAATAAAGCTGCCCAACTCTTGCACATGCGCTTTACTCATCTACTTTTCAATTGTATTTACACCATTGTGTCACTAATTTTATTTACATCATCGTTGCACCTGCACCATGGTACAAGTATATCATCGTTGCACCTGCACCATGGTACAAGTATATCATCGTTGCACCTGCACCATGGTACAAGTATATTTCAGTGTTGTTCCCGGTGAAAGCCTGCACCTTGTGCTCTTCACTTAGGAGAGAAAAGAGGAATTTATAGGCACATCAAAAGAGGAAAGGTTAATCTTATTGAACAATACATTCATTTTAAAAGAGAAGAAAATAGGGGATTAGAAAGGCTAAACATGACTATGAAATTAAGGTTGATAATGAATCAAAGACTAGTCCAAAAGTGTTCTTTCAAGTGTATACGACGAAGGCCAGGGTAAAAATAGGACCGCTGAAAATTGGGGATGGACAGCTGACTGAGAATGAACAGAAAATGTGTTGTCTATTTAATGATTATTTCTTGTAAGTCTTTACTCAAAAAGACATAAATGATTTTCCAGTAATTAACCATCATTCAGTTCCCGAGGAAAACAAATTACTGTCACGAGGGAAATACTTATCAAACAGGTAGATAAACTGGAACAAATTAAGTCCCTGGGCTCGGATGAATTATTTTCAAGGGTAATTAAAGAGTACAGGTTGGAACTTAGCCTCTAATGAGTATGTTTAATGCTTCCATCCAAACAGGTGTTGTGCCAGAGATATGGAAGATGGCTTATGTAATTCCTATATTTCAATCAAAGAATAAGGCCATTCCATCAAATTATCGTCCAATAAGCTTGACGTCTATAGTAGGCAAATTATTAGACTCAATTATAGCTGATATTATTAGAAGTCACCTTGAAGAGCACAATTTGATTAGTGAATCTCAGCATGGGTTCATGAGAGGTCGTTCCTGCCAGACAAATTTACTGACGTTCTTCAATAAAACATTTGAGGCAGTAGACAGTGTTAAAGAATATGATATTGTTTATTTGGATTTCAGTAAGGCCTTCAATAGAGTACCTCACAAAAGACTCTTAAGAAATGTGGCAGCTCATGGTATAGGAGGAAATTTCTAACAGATTAAGGCACTGCTTTCCAATAGAAAGCAGAGAGTTTCCATTAATGGGGTCAAGTCTAAATGTGGACTGGTCACTAATGGTGTGCCACAAGGATCAGTTTTAGGTTCATTGTGGTTCATAATTTACATTAATGACATTGATGAAGGAAATGCAAGTGACATGAGTAAATTTGCTGATACAAAAATGCCAAATGACTGATTCTGAGGATACCATTGAAATTCAGGAGGATTTGGACAAATTAATGTCTTGGTCTGAAAAGTGGCAGTTGCAGTTCAATGTGGATAAGTGTAAAGTACTAGTTCTTAGAAATGAAAATAACACCCGAAGTTATAAACTAGATGATGTAGAACTTTATCACAGAGTGTCAAAAGAACTTGGGAGTCATGGTAAGCAAAAATCTAAAGCACTGTGTAGGCACTGTGTGGAAGATATCCTTTGTACCAAGACAGTGCACAACAGTATCTTGGTACAAAGGACATCTTCCACATTTCTTCGCGTAACTACTAGTTATGAGTGAGAAGGGATGGATTCCAGATGGACCTGCCTTCTTACTTCCACTAGTGAATCTCGTCCCCTACAACGCCTTCGAGATCTTCCACCTCACCTTCGACAATATATAAGATTCCATAGTCATGCTTCAGTTTCATATCGTTCCAGACCATGGAGCTGAACTCTTCTCCAGGCTGAGGGACTGACCACCTCATATACTATTTCTCCAAGGTTGATGGACTGATTACATCATCATTTCACTACTACACCTGCTGCTTCTGTATTTGACTGAAGAAGTCTACTGTGTAGTTTAAACGTTTCAACAATAAAGATACGCAAGTGTTGCATCCAGCAACAGTTGTGTAGAGAAACTCAGAGAGACGGAAAACTGAAATCATTTAGCAAAAAAAAATATATATATATATATTCTCTCACTGCGGATCTGTGAGAGAAGCAGTCATGGGTCACCATGGCAGCTTCAACCATGAAATTTGAGGCAAAAAAAAAAAAAGAAATCTATGAGGCTAAGTCCACTGACTTGTACATTTTTCTTTCGCTGTTGCATGGCGAGATTTGCAGCGAAAATATTGCAAAAAAAGACACAATGTGCAAGATAAAGTATTTTTGCAGTCTCGCCCTACGTAGAGCAAAACGTCGCTTTAAATAAATAATTGCTCTGCACAAAGTCTCTACTGTATTTCTTAACTGTGCTTATACTTTTCGCCGTCAAAGATTTTTTCTTTATCAGTTGATTAGGTCCCTGGTGGGCGAAACGTCTTCACAATAAAATACTAGAACATGCATTGTGTGTCGTCTTATTTACTAGACACTGATAGAATAAAATGTTACTGACACAATACAATGTAACTGATACAAGACAATGTTACTGATACAATACAATGTTACTGATACAATACAATGTTACTGACACAATATAATGTTACTTTGAATTATTATTATAAGCCAAATATTTCCTGATTTAGCAAAATAATTACAATTTTAATTATAACCAGAAAGACAATTATCATTCCTAGCCCTAACTAGGCTTAGCAGATTAACAATTATATCAATTACAATCCTAGCCTCAATTAATTTATATAATAATTGCTCAAATCCATTAATATTACAAATGTATAATACAATTTCAGCCCCACTGGGCATGCAAATCCAATTAATTGTGGCAAATATAATCCACTACACAAACACCATTAATTAAATTATTTCCAATTATATGTGAACAAAACAATCCATTTCTTTCAATCAAATCATTAAATTAAATTAATTTTTCAGTGATTACATATGCGGTTTGAAAGACCAAAGGTCTATTTGAATTATTATGTGAGTAAATTACCTATGTGAGGTTTACAGGGTATTACCTGAATTATTACCTGCAAGTAATCTGGGTGACATAAGTGGGACTTAAGTCACAGTAGGTTGCAGGACTGTCACTCCCTCGATGCCCACTTCCTACCACTCTCACAAAAGCTAGACCTGATATTAAATTAACTACAATATTAAAACCAGCTACTCTGGTAAATTAAAGTTGTAGTCTGTATATGATTAGGTTTGCTGGGTACACAAAAGAAATTCATATTAACACTTACCATTTAATTACTGAAGATGGATCACACCACAACACCTTCCTGACACCTAGACCCTACACTGGCCAGCTAGAGATCTAAATGCAAGGATTAATGGTGCACTTCCCTGCGAGTGATGATCGTATCCCTGATCTTCCACAATTCACACATAATTCCTGAGGTCCCACAAATTTCCTGTCCCAATTCTTCAGCAAGGGACATTAACACAGGTTCCTAATTACAAATTCAGGCTGAAACCCCCCAATTTGGCTCAGAAGACGCTGGATTATTAGCAGAATTTTCCACGACAACCAGTGCCCACAAATTAAAAATGGCGTCTTCTTTCCAGCGTCACTCAGCAGCTGTTCCACATCTTCCCCCCCCCCCTGCACTCGAAATTTCTAGAAGAGTCCAAATAGCATCACATTCCAATACATAATTATATTTTTCAAATTTAAACATGCTTAGAGACCACCATGTTGTGTGTCAACATAGTTAGAGACCACCATGTTGTGTGTCATAGTGAAGGACCACTATGTTGTATCATAGTGAAGGACCACTATGTTGTATCATAGTGAAGGACCACTATGTTGTATCATAGTGAAGGACCACTATGTTGTATCATAGTGAAGGACCACTATGTTGTATCATAGTGAAGGACCACTATGTTGTATCATATTGAAGGACCACTATGTTGTGTGTCAACATAGAGATCACCATGATGTGTGTCATAGTGAAGGACCACTATGTTGTGTGTCAACATAGAGACCACCATGTTGTGTCAACATAGAGACCACCATGATGTGTGTCATAGTGAAGGACCACTATGTTGTGTGTCAACATAGAGACCACCATGTTGTGTGTCAACATAGAGACCACCATGTTGTGTCAACATAGAGACCACCATGTTGTGTCAACATAGAGACCACCATGTTGTGTCAACATAGAGACCACCATGTTGTGTCAACATAGAGACCACAATGTTGTGTCAACATAGAGACCACCATGTGTCAACATAGAGACCACCATGTAGTAGTGGTAAATCACTCAGAGATCCTCACTCCAGACTTTCTCTCAGAGATCCTCACTCAGAGATCCTCACTCCAGACTTTCTCTCAGAGATCCTCACTCAGAGATCCTCACTCCAGACTTTCTCTCAGAGATCCTCACTCAGAGATCCTCACTCCAGACTTTCTCTCAGAGATCCTCACTCAGAGATCCTCATTACTCACAGATCCTCAAAATGGCGGCGGTCCCCCCCAACCCCCCCCCACTTCCGGTCGGCCCACCCCCACTTCCGGTCTGTCCAACCCCCACTTCCGGTCACCCCCACTTCCGATCGGCCCCACCCCTTGACCCCCTTTTTTTTTTTTTTTTTTCATTCTGAGCAGGCCCGCACCCCTCACCCCCTCACACCCCTGAGAGCCTCATCCCTGAGCGGTCTCCTTCCGCGCCCTCAAGCCCCCGCCCCGCCGCGCCCGCCCGCCCAGCGCCCCGCCCCGCGCCCCGCCCCGCGCCCCGCCCCGCGCCATTTCGCGTCGAGCCGCCCCGAGCTGCCTTCTGCAGCGCCTTCTGCTGCGGATCGCCCCCCGCTTCTCGATTTTTTTTTTCAATATATTTTTTCGATTTTTCGATATTACTTCTGATATTTTTTACTTGACCTCTATGGAGAGTCAGAGATATGGTAACTCCCTATGGGGTCTCTCTTTAAGTAAATTTAACTAAGACTTACCTACTTTGGAATTTCATCAAATTCACTTCCATCTCCCCAAAACCCCTGCTCTACTTCCTTGGATCAAGTTCCTTATGGGGTCTGTTTTTTTAAGTTAAATGAGCTAAAATTATGTTAAAAGAATTAAAAGTGGTGTGACGTCATCACTGGGTCGCCAACAAGTTCATTCAAGCGAGCCCAGGTGTTGAGGTCACGTGATGTTTACCCGTGATGTCACAATATTTCCTCGAATCAAGCATCCCTATGGGGTCTGTTTTTAAGTTAAACGAGCTAAAATTAGGTTAACACTAATACACATTTTTTCATCATTTATTTATTAATACATATACATTATCGGTTAACAGAGTAAAAATATACATTTATTTATTAATACATATATAAATATAAAAGATACAATTTTCCATGTTTTCAGGTAATATGGTAACCCCTATGGGGTAAGGGTAAAAAAATTTCGATTTCAATAAAAGAACGAAAAAATATGACAAGCCTTCCTTTTTTAATCTTTACTGTACATATTTCACCTTTTACGTTACTTATAAATACAAGGAATACTACCCTTTTTCTGAACCTCCCATCTCACTCTCCCCATTCACCCCACTCACCACACATGGATACTTAACCCAGGAT
>WNWK01053007.1:0-12003 GCA_009830355.1 Cherax destructor
GGATGGGCAAAGGGACGTGCTCGACAACCCCTTGCTCACTTTGTCCTGGGCAAAGAGCTCCCTTATCCCTGGGTTCTGAGAAGCCATGGTCTTGATCCTGACGTATGTATCCTCGTCCCGAGGCTTGGCCAGGATCTCTCCCTGAGCGTGATCTCGCAGCTGAGCATGCTGGAGGGGTCTGCTGTCTCCAACTCCTCACCATCTCGTAGGTGGGAATATAAACCTGTTGAAGGAACTGGCTGTCTGAGCGACCAGAGCGGTTCCTTCCCCTGACCACCAGGGTAAACTCCCAGCCCCATCTGAGGCAGGATCCTCCAGGCTGGGATCCTGGGCAGGCCCCGGCACCGTTGTCTGGACCGATGGGGAGTTCAGCTCTATGGCAGTATCCCCGCCACTCGGTTGATCCTTGACCTTCTTGGGGGGGGGGGCTTGAACCTCCTCCAAGGTGCCCTGAGAGTCGTTGTTCCATGAGTAGCGCCTTTTAGTGCTGAGTCCTTGGACTGGCATGACTCATCTGTGCTGTACCTGTACCTGTGAAGTAAAAACACCGCGACGATGACGTGGGACCATGGTGGTGATGCTACACAAACGCAGTAGAGGCTCCCCTCCCCAACGGGGATCGCAGGGATTACAATACTGGGAGTGAGTGGTGTACAGGTGTGATCAAGGCGATGTCTTCCGAGGAAGTGTGCTCGCCGTCTCGCTCCTCTCTCGCGTGTGGCCAATCAACAATCAGAAGGGGCGTGTCCGACTGCGCGGGCGTTTGAGGACGGACAAGTGGGGCTTTTGACCTAGCATGTGATGTTTGTGAAGTATGTAATCCCTGTAGATATTACTCGTTTTTTGTTTTGAGTATGCAGTCCCTATAGGTACTATTCATGTTGTTATTTTTAGGAGAATTAAAGGACTGAGTACATTTTATTTTTTTACTTATGTGAGGTGTTAGTAAAGTTTTTTATGAGGTAAGGAGGAATATAGACCTTACTTCACATAAAAGTTTGGGTTATCCTTGGATGTTAGTAAGCGTGCTGAATATTCCAGGGAGACCATCCAGACTGTGATTCTATGATATGAACGTGTTAGTTGAATGATGCTTCAGTTGAGAAGTCTGTACCATCTCAGGTCAGTGAAGATATCGCACTGAAATCTTGCAGTAAACTTCATGTTTTTTTCGTTTGCATCTGCCTCGCAGAAACTATATAAGAGGTATGAGTTGAGGACCTCTTTCAGTCTATCTGAAGACGAACGACGAGGCAACTCTATATCGGATTTACCTAATACCCAACCCAGCACAGATTACAAAATTCCTACAAGAAATACATCTCACTGCAAACGAAGATTATATTTCTCCAAGCAATTCAGCAACAAGAGGACAAAGAGAACCAACGTCCACAGATAGTGGACATAGAAATCCTGCAACAGGCAATAAACGAAGCAGAAATTTAAGAAGCCCTAACCGAAGAACCCCAACCAGATATCCTTCAACAAACACTAAACGAAGCAGAAGTCCCTCTCCAAGACATAATTCAGAATCAAAACGAAGGAAACAAAATGTCGCAAAATATCCTAACTCAGCTCAAAGGTCTCCCAGCAGACAAGATGAAATGGACGGATGGGGACTGGAAAAGAGAGATGATCAACCAATGGAAGAACGACCAGTCCCAAAATCAACAGGAAAACAAGATTCAGTTGCAGGTCACGGTGACCACCGGCACATCACTTTTAAAACCTAATACAACAACACAGCAAGGATCAGAACAAGCATCTGAAACTTCCTCCAACTTGGTAATGGTGCAAGAGCAGAAGCAACAGCAACAACAACTATTATCAGAACTATTACAAAATGGATTCTCTACCTTAACAAATACAGTGTGGACACACTATTATCGTATATTGGTATTGGACATTCCATCTACAGGAAATTAATCCAATACTTCAGTAAAACATCAGATACTGGTGACGGCCCATGCCCCTACATGGAAATGAAAAGACAAGAGAGAAAACTTAAACAACCAGAGAAAATAAGTGAATGTGACTACATCAAACACCTCATTCAACATCTATCAGCCAACTTTTTAAAATGGTAACTCCTTAAGAGTTTAGAATGTTATACGGAACACTTGGATCAGGCTATAAAGATAAACTTATGCAGTGTTCATGTACACAAACATTGGTCGCCTGTGAAAAGCTTCGCAGACGGACAATCAGCAATCAGAAGGGGTGTGTCCCGCTGTGCGGGCATGTGAGGACGGACAAATGGGGCTTTTGGCCTAGTATGTGATGTTTGTACTCACCTAATTGTGGTTGCAGGGGTCGATTCATAGCTCCTGGCCCCGCCTCTTCACTGGCCGCTACTGGGTCACTCTCCCTTCGCCATGAGCCTTATCATACCTCTTCTTGAAGCTATGAATGGATCCTGCCTCCACTACATCACTTCTCGAGCTATTCCACTTCCTGACCACTCTGTGACTGAAGAAATACATCTGAGTCTTCAACTTCCAACTGTGACCCCTTGTTGCTGTGTCCCATCTCTGGAACATTCTGTCTCTTGTGTTGTACGTAATCTGCGTAGGTATTACTCAGTTTTTTGTTCTGAATATATAGTCCCCGTAGGTACTATTCGAGTAGTTTTTTTAAGGAGAATTAAAGGATTGAATACATTTTGTATTTTTATTTATGTGAGGTGTTAGTAAAGTTTTTGGTGAGGTGAGGAGGAATATAGACCTCACTTCGCATAAAAATATGGTTAATATGTTAGTAAGTGTGCTAAATATTCCTGGGAGACCATCCAGAGCGTGATTCCACGACGTGAACATGTTGATTGAAGGAAACTTCAGGTGAAAAGTCTGTACCATCTCTTGGGAGGCGAAGTTCCAGGACAATGAACATATCACACTGAAATCTTGCAGTAAATTTAAAAACTTTTCTGTTTACATCTGCTTCGCAGAAGCTATATAAGGGGTGTGAGGTAAGGACTTTTTTCAGTCTATCTGAAGACGGACAACGAGGCAACTCCATATTGGATTTACTTATAATTGATTATTTCAAACAACTCACAATCGTGTGGGAAACAGTGAAAGAAATAAGTGACATTCAAAACATTGAATAATTCATCTTATACAATTACGACGACCGAACTGAACTAACTGCAGAAAACTACAACAAACTTACAAGGTACTTGAATAAAACAACTACTTGACGTAAACTACTACGACACTACGACATTGCAAACATTTTTACAAACTCATTCTGTGCACTTCTCTTCCAAACTGACTTTATCAATTCTACACATGCAGCCCAACACGAAGACAAAAGCCACAACCCATCAATACCTGGCAACGAGAGATTGGAAAAAGTACCTACTGGACTCATTATTTAAAGACTCCTCTGATGGTGCTAATGTGAGAATCGTGAGAATGATGTACATAGCCTATATTAGGTCCTTAATTGATTATGCTGCTCCCATGTTGATATTAGCTCGAGAAAGTTCTCTCCGACCCTTGGAGTTAATGCAAAATGAAGCTCTCAGAATTATTCTTGGCTGTCCTAAATCTACAAAGGCTCTTAATATGAGGAAGGAGCTTGGTATTACTAGTATCAGTGATAGGATTGTTGAGATTAACACTGTACTTGATATTAGAATGTTAAGAAATGAACCAGACACTGTCACAATGAATCTTACTAAATGTCTAGAAGTAAATACTCACAGATATAAATGGATTATGAAAACATGCAATTACATTAAGTTTTACAACCTGCATGAATTGTATCACTGTAGGCAACAAGAGCATTTCACCCCTCCATGGAAGATGTGTTCATTTAATATCACATACCTGCAAGTCCCTCCCAAGAAGCTCATTGCTAGTAATCCCTTCCTTAAATCACTTGTTAAAACAACTGCTCAAGAAGAAATTTATCGCCTAGCTGGTAGTAATAAGTTATCTCAAGTGATATACACTGATGGATCTAAACAGGAGTCTTCTGGCAGGGCTGCATCTGCTCTGGTTGCCACCTCCCTAGTTAAGAACAATAATAAATTTGTTGAACTAGGCATAAGAATTAACAACTGGGCGTCTTCACTGCAAACTGAATTGTTTGCAATCCTAATGGCACTAAAGCTAACCTATGACACTGAGCTTGACTTTATCATCATTACTGATTCTATGTCATCACTGAAGGCTCTTGACTCATATAATAACTCTAACAGCATGTTCATTGGAGAAGCCAGGTATAGATACTCAAAAATCCGGGACAAAGGAATTAATTTACAATTGCTATGGATTCCATCACACATTGGATTACTCCTTCATGATAAAGTTGATATGTTAGCCAAGAAGAGCACCCAGAAGGAGAATGTAGAATATAACTTTGGTATATCTGTGTCTAGCATTAGGAATAATATTAGGAGAGAAGTAAATAATGAAAATGATTGCTATAGGAATGCAGTTAGAAGCCTGAGTAGATCTATAACCCACTATGATAACATGAACACAGATAAGCATGTTTATGGAGCAACTTACAATGTGAACAGACTGACTGATGTTGTAGTGGCCAGGCTTAGGCTTGGCTACAGGTACTTCTGGCAGTTTGGGAGACACACAGATGATGATCAAACTAAATGCAAATTATGTGATCATGCATATGGTCACTGACTTGAACACTATGTGCTTAATTGTCCACTTATTGAGGAATACAAAGATAGACAGTATAATAACCTATGTGACATGTCAATATATTTTATTAATGAAAATAAGACACCAGTTATACTAAGCAAATTTCCTAAATTTGCTTGTAACAGATAAGTGAACTGTAGATATAAACCCAAATGTACAATTGTTAACACTTTTGGGGCCTAGTGCCTAGGTCTTTTGTGTATCCATATGCTCTTGCGCTACCGTCCACAGGATGGATATGGGGTGCACAATAAACTAGCCACTTCGGTGGCAAAATCTAATCTCTGATGAGAACTTCGATATGCAAGTGTCTGAAGTTAGCCTACACTTTTGTATGAAGTGATGTCAGATTACTCCTCACCTCACATAAAACTATCCCAGTACCTCACTTTCTTCACAGATCAACAAAAGGCATAACACCACTACAAATTGATTCAGTCTATAATCAACTACAGCACAAACGAAAACAGGGATAATAATCCACAAGAGAAACTACATAATATGTGTTCGGGCGAATCAAACACATCTAACAGGAGCCCTCCAGACCTTCGCGAACACCCTGTCAACGAAGAAAGAGTTTTTACAGAAATTCTACCCACGACTCCTCCTTCTCCAAGATTTGGATCAACCCAACAACTATATAGTAGTCCTGAAGAATGTCTCCAGCATGAACACGAGAACAGACTTCACAAACCTACTTGCTAACCTCAAGAAGAACAGATGGATAAAAGATGGCTAAAAGAACAGGTGGATAAAAGTTGGATAAAAGTAAATTGGACAACGGGAACGCAAGGAATAGAGGACTACAACATTCAGCAAACAACAGCAAATATCGAGGACATTCTCCTAGGAGACAAGGCAATCAGAGAACCTCACCAATCCCAGATACCCAACCCAGCACAGAATACAAAACTCCTACAAAAAATACATCTCAATGCAGACGAAGGCTCTTTACTATTCTGCTTCGTTTAGTGCTTGTTGAAGGATACCTGAAGGGGATCTTCGTGTAGAGCTTCTTGAATTTCTGCTTCATTTATTGTCTGTTGCAGGATGTCTGTCCATTTGCTGTGGAGGTTTGTCCTCTTTGTCTTATTGTTGCTGAATTGCTTCGAGTATTAAAGTCGTCGTTTGCAAGTTGTTTGAAAAAAATTATGGTAAGTAGATCCGATAAGGAGTATGCTCCGTTGTCCCTCTTCAGATAGACTGATAGAGGTCCTCGATAAGAGACAACACAATAAGTGTCAGGGGCCCAAGACTGTTCAACTGCCTCCTAACATACATAAGAGGGATTACCAATAGACCCCTGGCTGTCTTCAAGAAGGCTTTGAACAGGCACCTAAAGTCAGTACCTGACCAACCAGGCTGTGGTTCGTACGTCGGTTTACATGTGGCCAACAGTAACAGCATGGTTGATCAGTCCCTGATCCGCCATGAGGCCTGGTCAATGACCGGGCAGCAGTGGCGTTGATACCTGAAACCCTCTCCAGGTATAATACTATGCCGAATTGGCGTTTTCTGATACATTTCGTATTTTTACCAAAATTTAAAATGGCTTGAAATATTTGCTCTTATGTCATGTAATCTACTTAAAATAAATTTACTAGTATTCCTAGATTATATCCTGATAATGTTTGCTGACAATCCTAGATTATATCCTGATAATGTTTGCTGACAATCCTAGATTATATCCTGATAATGCTTGCTGACAATGTGTTGCCAAAAGACGATGATATATCAAAAATGGATCACTATAGAAACCATGAATCATTTATAAGGAGCAGCCTCTTCCAACAACCTTAATTAACATGCTATTAATTTCCTGCAGTATTTTATTAGTAGAAGAATTGTTTTAAATTAATGAAAGGTTATTTCAGTGATCTAATGTATAAAAACTAAATGTTCAGGTCATCAATATATTTTTGAATTTAGATAAAAGACTTTGTATGGTATTTTAATGTCTGCCACAACTTGACGCATTTATTGCTTGAAAAAGAAGAGTGGACAAAGAATATAGATCTCACTTCACTATTAATAATTTTTCGAACAAAATGTATTGATTGTAGAAGTTTAATTTTACTTTCCTTGAGGCTTTTTTGCTCTTAGATGAGCATTTTAGAGTAAACTAAGTTGTACTAAACTATTGAAGTCAACTACAAAAAGAAACAATTTGCTGATATTTGCACACGATCTATTATTTGAAAAATAACAGTGGTAAAAGCACATACCTTAAAAATAATAATTTTCTTAAATATCACAAACAATTAATAAACTGCATTTAGAGGATAAAGGAATTACTGTACAATTGCTTTGGATTCCGTCACACATTGGATTACTCCTTCATGATAAAGTTGATATGTTAGCCAAGAAGAGCACCCATAAGGAGAATGTAGAATATAACTTTGGTATATCTGTGTATAGCATTAGGAATATTATTAGGAGAGAAATAAATAATGAAAATCATTGCTATAGGAATGCAGTTAGAAGTCTGAGTAGATCTATAATCTACGATGATAACATGAACGTAGATAAGTATGTTTATGGAGCAACTTGCAATGTGAACAGACTGATGTTGTAGTGGCCAGGCTTCGGCTTGGCTACAAGTACTTCTGGCAGTTTGGAGACACACAGATGATGATCAAACTAAATGCAAATTATGTGATCAGGCATATGGTCACTGTCTTGAACACTATGTGCTGAATTGTCCACTTATTGAGGAATACAGAGATAGACAGTATAATAACCTATGTGACATGTCAAGATATGTTATTAATGAAAATAAGATACCAGTTATACTAAGCAAATTTCCTAAATTTGCTTGTAACAGATAAGTGAACTGTAGATATAAATCCAAATGTACAATTGTTAACCCTTTGGGGCCTAGTGCCTAGGCCTTTTGTGTATCCATATGCTCTTGCGCTACCGTCCACAGGATGGATATGGGTGCACAATAAACTAGCCACTTCGGTGGCAAAATCTAAATCTAATCTTGCTCTGACTAAACTCCTTCGTGTATGATCTGTGTCACAAGTCACTTGTAGTCTTCTTTTACCTTATAGGTGATGCAGTCCTTCTAACCCTTATCTTATTTATTATACACTTGCACATTATTGTAAATATTTGGTTTGCTGTTGTTTATAATTAGTTAACTTTCTTTTTTTTTCTAGATTTAGATAAAACGTGGGATATCAATATTAGTTATCAACACAAATGTAAAATACAGTGATGTCTATGCCATTATGTATATAGATATAATAGACTATTTCTAATATGTTTGCAACTTGTGAAATATTATTCTATTTCTTATATGATTTATCGTTAGCTAATTCAACTTTTGTAATATTTAAATTTCCCAAAATACAGAAATATTTTTTTTTTTTAGCTATTGTGCTTTTACTGAACACTTCGTTATTTTATAATTGATTTAACACACATCTTAATTAAGGTAAAACGTAGGGCTAAAACATTTAACCTCGGGTAATTTATGGTATTTCTCTAGTTTTAGAGAGTAAAATATTTCCATGATGTGGAAGTTGTGGTGGTGAGTGAAGTGGCAGACCAAGAATTTAGCCACAGATTAACTGGCAGAAGTTTAGTTAAGTTTCTACTTCTGTTTAACTTTCTTACGGTCGAACACCATAGATCTGAAAACATCAACATTGTTATTCACTTATATGTAAAAATAACTGTTCTATGTAAAAATAACTGTTCTATGTAAAAATAACTGTTCTATGTAAAAATAACTGTTCTATGTAAAAATAACTTCTTTGTAATAATAACTTTTGTGTGTAAGAATAACTGTTCTATGTAAGAATAACTGTTCTATGTAAAAATAACTGTTCTATGTAAAAATAACTGTTCTATATAAAAATAACTTCTATGTAAAAATAACTTCTTTGTAAAAATAACTGTTCTATGTAAAAATAACTTCTATGTACAAATAACTGTTCTATGTAAAACTAATTGTTCTATGTAAAAATAACTTCTATGTAAAAATAACTGTTCAATGTAAAAATAACTTCTTTGTAAAAATAACTGTTCTATGTAAAAATAACTTCTATGTACAAATAACTGTTCTATGTAAAACTAATTGTTCTATGTAAAAATAACTTCTATGTAAAAATAACTGTTCAATGTAAAAATAACTTCTTTGTAAAAATAACTTTTGTGTGTAAGAATAACTGTTCTATGTAAAAATAACTGTTCTATGTAAAAATAACTTCTTTGTAAAAATAACTTTTGTGTAAGAATAACTGTTCTATGTAAAAATAAGTGTTCTATGTAAAAATAACTGTTCTATGTAAAAATAACTTTTGTATGTAAAAATAACTGTTCAGGGTAGATAATCAAATACATAATATTTCATTATGCAAGTTTTTTCTCGTTCTAAAATATAAATTATTCATACAAGTTTAACACTTTTGAACTTAGGACATATAATACAACATTAATATCACTGACTCACAAATAATTTTCATCAAATACAATTATATGTGGGCAGATAGCTCATAAGATGCTCATTGTGAATCTGCTTACAAATTTTCTCCTATTTGGTTATTTCATTACGAAATCTTGATATGATAAGGAAAACCAAAAACAGATTACAGATTACAGTGTGGGAATGAATAATAAGAATTAATGAGAAACATATGTATAATGACGCTAGAGTGACGTACCATTTTGTATTATATATTTTTTCTAACTTATTTTTTCATAGTGATTCCAGGTCATTTAGATACATTCAATGGCCAAGGGTGATAGCAACAACAGAAGAACCAGTAAGCAGCCAAGAACTCCTAACATCCCAGGTGAGAGCAGCATTTCTACAAGGAAAACTTCTCGTACTGCCAGCCAGGCCTCAACCCCTAAACACCTGCACCACCACAACACCCGACAGACAACAACAATAATGGCCGCCGCCACAGTCCAAGATAACTCTTTCCATGAATTTGATGTTAAGAAGATTAATGACCCAGAAATAGCTAAACTCCTTATGATCCAGAACCAAACAATCACCAAGCTTACCCAGGAAATGCAGGAACATAAAACCTCCAACGCACAGTACCTGATCAAGATCACAACTCTGGAAGACAAACTAACCACTCTAGAACAACTAAGCAACACCCACACCCAGTCCGTGGACACCATCAACACTCTAAAAGACCAAGTCACTCAATTGAATAAGAACATCATAGAAGAAAGATCACGAGTGGATCTACAACTTACTGATGTCATCAACAACTTTCAAGACCATAATGACCAACAACAGGTAAGTGACGCTGTTATAGTTAATAGCAAACATCTTCCACCTACAGTCACCCAAGAGACATGCATGGACGCCACCCTACAACTCTTCAAGGACCACCTTAGCATAAACATACGTAGTGATGAACTAAAAGATTGCAAACTGATGGGCTACCAAGCAGGGAAAAAAACAGTGCTATTAAAATTCAATACCAGCTTGCAAAGAAACAACTTACTAAAAACATCCATAGCTATGAAATCTGATGTGTACGTTAATGAGTGCCTTACCAAAACAAGACAAAACCTCCTTTATCGATTAAGAAAATTACGCAATGCCCAAAAAAATCATCAGTGCTTTGTGAGGGATGGTAAAATCGCAGTTAGGAAACAGCCCACTGGGAAGAGGTATTTCATTGCAACAGAACATGAACTCAAAAGCTTCCTGAGTGAGGCTGGGTTAACAGAATTAGAATAATATGTAGTAAACCCACTGTCCACTATTAGTGTTATGAACCATCTATAAATTTTGTTCCCCAAAATTCTAATACCCTCTTACCATTAAATTTTCACTTTTATATCCAACTACCATTCTACCTCATAGTCTTAATTCTACCTCATAGTCTTAATTCTACCTCATAGTCTTAATTCTACCTCATAGTCTTAATTCTACCTCATAGTCTTAATTTGTATTTGATAACTACAAAATCCCCTTATTATTCAAGCTTTATTGCACAATTTTTATTTATAATTATTATTGCCCCATTTTTTTATACTTCATTGCTCAATCTTATTTTATACCTTTATTTTTATTAACCTATCATTGCCAAAGATCCAAGCTTCCATACACAGCTTGGAGCTTGATTGACCTGAGCTTCGGTAAGCTGGGAAGGAAGAAGGGTGGGTAAGGAAAGAAATATGGGAAAAGGTTGGGTAAGGGTAGGAGGAGCGAATATACAGGTGAGTGGCACGTCCACTCTGGGCGACGTGTGCAGATAAACTGCAGCGTTGTTGGTCGGTGTGTGTGACGCTGGGGCGAGTTGTAGCAGCTGATGAGGCGGTTGTAGGTGGACTGCCGGAGTCTGGCAGGCGACGGAGGCGGGAGAGGCACAGAAGGCAGCTGAATTAGGGCCGATTAATATTGTAGGAGAAATCACTGATACAGTCCATTGACGAGTGAGGCGAACTGTCGTAGTGAGATGTGCTCACCTAATTGTGGTTGCAGGGGTCGAGACTCAGCTCCTGGCCCCGCCTCTTCGCTGTCTGCTACTGGGTCTGCTCTCCCTGCTCCATGAGCTTTATCATACCTTGTCTTAAAACTATGTATGGTTCCTGCCTCCACTATATCTTTTCTAGACTATTCCACTTCCTGACTACTCTGTGGCTGAAGAAATGCTTCCTGACATCCCTTTGACTCATCTGAGTCTTCAGCTTCCAGTTGTGTCCCCTTGTTTCTGTGTTCCCTCTCTGAAACATCCTGTCACTATCTACCTTGTCAATTCCCCGCAGTATTTTGTATGTCGTTATCATGTCTCCTCTGACCCTTCTTTCCTCCAATGTTGTTAGTCCTATTTCCCTCAATCTTTCTTCATAAGACAGACCCCTGAGTTGTGGAACTAACCTTGTCGCAAACCTTTGCACTTTCTCTAGTTTCTTTACGTGCTTGACCAGGTGTGGGTTCCAGACTGGTGCTGCATATTCTAGTATGGGTCTGACGTACACGGTATACAGTGTCTTGAACGATTCCTTGTTAAGGTAACGGAACGCTAGTCTTAGGTTTGCCAGTCGCCCATATGCTGCCCCAGTTATCTGGTTGATGTGTGCCTCCGGAGACGTGCTTGGCGTTATACTCACTCTAAGGTCTTTCTCCTTTGCCGAGGTTTGTAGCCTTTGTCCGCCTAGCTTGTACTCTGTCAGCGGTCTTCTTGCCCTTCTCCGATCCTCATGACTTTGCATTTGGAGGGATTGAATTCAAGAAGCCAATTGCTAGACCAGATGTCGAGCTTGTCCAGGTCTGTTTGCAGCCCTGCCTGGTCCCTTTCCGATGTGATTATCCTCATTATTTTCACATCATCCGCGAATAGAGACACTT
>WNWK01053008.1:0-12002 GCA_009830355.1 Cherax destructor
ATTATTTAAAGTTATTTTCTAAAATCATTTTTTAAAATCCTATTTACTTTTAAAATAATTTTCTGCAATTAAATTTTGAAAATAAAAATTTATGATTTTCTTTACTTTATAATTTCTAAATTTTTAGAAAATCTTACAAATCAAAATCACTTTGCCTTTTGAAATTTAATTTTACAATTTTTAAAATCCTTTAAACAATATTTTTTAGAATATTTAATGTATTTAAATAATGAAATAAAAAAATCAAATTTTTTCATATTATTTTAAACTTTTATTTTCTGAAAATTTGTAAAATATATTTTAACTTTAAATCATTAAATTTAAAAATCTATTAAATTTATTTAAATCATAAATAAAATAAAATAAGTATTTATTTATCGTTATTGTTTATTTGTACTATTTACTAAATATTATTAATTAAATAGAATTCTGATTTTTGGAAGTACAATATATTTTCTTAAAGTTCATAGATTTATCTAAAAAATATAAAACTTAAATTATAAATAATATTAATTTATTATAATTATTTTAATATTATTAAAAATATATTAAATAAATTCAAAATATTTCGACGTTTAGACGTTTGAGTGTTTTCTGGAAAACTCATTTTTAGCTAAAATCTTGATTTTCACACTTTTAAATAAATTTCTTGCAATTAAATTTATGGGAAAAGTAAGCAAATTTTATGATTTTCTTTAGGAAGCTTACTCATAGTTTTTCAGAAAATCCTTGAAAATGCTAAATCGAAAAAAAGCAATAAAATCAAGTTTTATAGCATTTTTAATATTTATTATTATTTAATATTTTAAAAATCCATTTAAAATCTATAAAAATCAATATTTTATAGAATATTTCATATATTTTCGAAAAATACATGAAACATTAAAAACTCAGAAAATTCTAAAACGTATTTTATTGCATATTTCGACGTTTTTACGGTTTGAGTGTTTTCTGCAAAACTCATTTTAGCAAAATATTAGTTTTAACACTTTTAAATAAATTTTACTGCAATTGAAATTTATGGGAAAAGTAAGCAAAATTTTATGATTTTCTTTTAGGAAGCTTACTTATAGATTTTATCTAAAAAAATAGTTTCAGAAAATCCTTGAAAATGCCTTAATCGTCAAAAAATGCAATAAAATAACGTTTTATAGCATTTTTGAATATTTATAAATTATTTACATATTTTTAAAAATTCCATTAAAAATCTATAAAAATCAATATTTTATAGAATATTTCATATTATTTTCGAAAAATACATGAAACATTAAAAAGCTCAGAAAAATGTGCTAAAACGTATTTTATTGCATATTTCGACGTTTTAAGCGGTTTGAGTGCTTTTCTGGCAAAACTCATTTTTAGCTAAAATATTAGATTTTCACACTTTTAAATAGAATTTTCACTGCAATTGAAATTTAGGGAAAAGTAAGCAAAATTTTATGATTTTCTTTTAGGAAGCTTATAGTATATTTTATCTAATAATATTTTTCAGAAAATCCTGAAAATCCTATTAAATGCAATAAAATCAAGTTTTATAGCATTTTTAATTTTTATTATTACATATTTTTAAAATCCATTAAAAATCTATAAAAATAAATATTTTATAGAATATTTATATATTTCGAAAAATACATGAAACATTAAAAAGCTAAAAATGTGCTAAATCGTATTTTATTGCATATTTCGAGTTTAGAGCGTTATTTCTGGCAAAATATTTAGCTAAAATAATTTTCACTTAAAAAATTTCTATAATAAATTTATGGAAAAGTAAGTTAGATTTTCTTTTTTGAGTGCTTTTCTGGCAAAACTCATTTTTAGCTAAAATACTTAATTTTCACACTTTTAAATAGAATTTCTACTGCAATTGAAATTTATGGGAAAAGTAAGCAAAATTTTATGATTTTCTTTAGAGCTACTATAGTATATTTTATCTAAAAATAGTTTTTCAGAAAATCCTTGAAAATGCCTTAAATCGTCAAAAAATGCAATAAAATAAGTTTTATAGCATTTTGAATATTTATAAATTATTTACATATTTTTAAAAATCCATTAAAAATCTATAAAAATCAATATTTTTATAGAATATTTCATATTATTTTCGAAAAATACATGAAACATTAAAAGCTCAGAAAAATGTGCTAAAATCGTATTTTATTGCATATTTCGACGTTTTAGAGCGGTTTGAGTGCTTTTCTGGTAAAACTCATTTTTAGCTAAATACTTAGATTTTCACACTTTTAAATAGAATTTCTACTGCAATTGAAATTTATGGGAAAAGTAAGCAAAATTTTATGATTTTCTTTAGAAGCTTACTCATGTATATTTTATCTAAAAATAGTTTTCAGAAAATCCTTGAAAATGCCTTAAATCGTCAAAAAATGCAATAAAATCAAGTTTTATAGCATTTTATTTTTTTTTTTTTTTTTTTTTTTTTTTTTTTTTTTTTTTAAAAAAAAAAAAAAAAAAAAAAAAAAAAAAAAAAAAAAAAAAAAAAAAAAAAAAAAAAAAAAAAAAAAAAAAAAAAAAAAAAAAAAAAAAAAAAAAAAAAAAAAAAAAAAAAAAAAAAAAAAAAAAAAAAAAAAAAAAAAAAAAAAAAAAAAAAAAAAAAAAAAAAAAAAAAAAAAAAAAAAAAAAAAAAAAAAAAAAAAAAAAAAAAAAAAAAAAAAAAAAAAAAAAAAAAAAAAAAAAAAAAAAAAAAAAAAAAAAAAAAAAAAAAAAAAAAAAAAAAAAAAAAAAAAAAAAAAAAAAAAAAAAAAAAAAAAAAAAAAAAAAAAAAAAAAAAAAAAAAAAAAAAAAAAAAAAAAAAAAAAAAAAAAAAAAAAAAAAAAAAAAAAAAAAAAAAAAAAAAAAAAAAAAAAAAAAAAAAAAAAAAAAAAAAAAAAAAAAAAAAAAAAAAAAAAAAAAAAAAAAAAAAAAAAAAAAAAAAAAAAAAAAAAAAAAAAAAAAAAAAAAAAAAAAAAAAAAAAAAAAAAAAAAAAAAAAAAAAAAAAAAAAAAAAAAAAAAAAAAAAAAAAAAAAAAAAAAAAAAAAAAAAAAAAAAAAAAAAAAAAAAAAAAAAAAAAAAAAAAAAAAAAAAAAAAAAAAAAAAAAAAAAAAAAAAAAAAAAAAAAAAAAAAAAAAAAAAAATTTTTTTTTTTTTTTTTTTTTTTTTTTTTTTTTTTTTTTTTTTTTTTTTTTTTTTTTTTTTTTTTTTTTTTTTTTTTTTTTTTTTTTTTTTTTTTTTTTTTTTTTTTTTTTTTTTTTTTTTTTTTTTTTTTTTTTTTTTTTTTTTTTTTTTTTTTTTTTTTTTTTTTTTTTTTTTTTTTTTTTTTTTTTTTTTTTTTTTTTTTTTTTTTTTTTTTTTTTTTTTTTTTTTTTTTTTTTTTTTTTTTTTTTTTTTTTTTTTTTTTTTTTTTTTTTTTTTTTTTTTTTTTTTTTTTTTTTTTTTTTTTTTTTTTTTTTTTTTTTTTTTTTTTTTTTTTTTTTTTTTTTTTTTTTTTTTTTTTTTTTTTTTTTTTTTTTTTTTTTTTTTTTTTTTTTTTTTTTTTTTTTTTTTTTTTTTTTTTTTTTTTTTTTTTTTTTTTTTTTTTTTTTTTTTTTTTTTTTTTTTTTTTTTTTTTTTTTTTTTTTTTTTTTTTTTTTTTTTTTTTTTTTTTTTTTTTTTTTTTTTTTTTTTTTTTTTTTTTTTTTTTTTTTTTTTTTTTTTTTTTTTTTTTTTTTTTTTTTTTTTTTTTTTTTTTTTTTTTTTTTTTTTTTTTTTTTTTTTTTTTTTTTTTTTGAGCGGTTTGAGTGGTTTTCTGGCAAAACTCATTTTTAGCTAAAATACTTAGATTTTCACACTTTTAAATAGAATTTCTACTGCAATTGAAATTTATGGGAAAGTAAGCAAAATTTTATGATTTTCTTTTAGGAAGTTACTCATAGTTTTCAGAAAATCCTTGAAAATTCTTAAAATTAAAAAGCTAAATAAATCAAATTTTATAGATTTTTAATATTTTAAATATTACATATTTAAAAATCCATTAAAATCTATAAAAATCATATTTTTATAGAATATTTATATTATTTTCGAAAAACAACAAATTAAAAACTCAGAAAATTCTAAAACGTATTTTATTGCATATTTTACGTTTAACGTTTGATGTTTTCGCAAACTCATTTTTAGCTAAAATTAATTTCAATTTAAATAAATTTATGAATTTTTTGGAAAGTAAGAAAATTTTATATTTTTTTTAGGAACTTACTATGGTAATTTTACTAAATAGTTTTTGAAAATCTGAAAATCTTAATTAAAATCAATAAAATAATTTTATACATTTATTTATAAATTATTACATATTTTTAAAATCATTAAAAATCATAAAATCAATATTTTTATAAATATTTATATTATTTTCGAAAATACATGACATTAAAAGCTCAGAAAAATGTCTAAAATCTATTTTATGCATATTTGATTTAGACGTTTAGTGTTTTTGTAAATTTTTAGCTAAATCTTAATTTAACTTTTAAATAAATTTCTATCAATTGAAATTTTGAAAAGTAAGCAAAATTTTATGATTTTTAAGCTTTCATAGTATATTTTATCTAAAAAATATTTTCAGAAAATCTTAAATCTATTCAAAAAATCAAAAATTTTACATTATATTATAATTAATATTTAAAATCATTAAACTTAAAAATCATTTTTAGAAATTTCATTTTTAAAAATATGAAACATTAAAAACTCAAAATTTAAAATTATTATGATATTTACTTTTCTTTAGGCTTTTGATATTTTACAATACTAGATTTTCACACTTAAATAAATTTCTGCAATTGAAATATGAAAATACAAAATTTATGATTTCTTTAGTACATATATATTATCTAAAAAATATTTTAGAAAATCTGAAATGCTTAATCTCAAAAATGGAATAAAATAATTTTTCATTTGAATATTTAATTATTTACATATTTTAAATCATTAAAAATCTTAAAATTATTAGAATTTTCTATTTGAAATACATGAAAATTAAAACAAAAATGTCTAAACTATTTTATGATATTTACTTAAGTTGAGTGTTTTCTGAAAATCATTTTCAGCTAAAATATTAATTTTAACTTTAAATAAATTTTGCAATTGAAATTTATAAAGTAACAAAATTATGATTTTCTTAAACTTAGTATATTATCTAAAAGTCAGAAAATTGAAAATCTAATGTCAAATGCATAAATTATAGATTTGAATATTAATTTACAAAATACTTAGATTTTCACACTTTTAAATAAATTTCTATGCAATTGAAATTTATGGGAAAAGTAAGCAAAATTTTATGATTTTCTTTTAGGAAGCTTCTCATAGGTATATTTTATCTAAAAATAGTTTTCAGAAAATCCTGAAAATGCCTTAAATGTCAAAATGCAAAAAATCAAGTTTTATATTTTGAATATTATAATTATTTACATATTTTTAAAAATCCCATTAAAATCTATAAAATCAATATTTTTAAGAATATTTCATATTATTTTGAAAATACATGAAACATTAAAATCAGAAAATTGCTAAAATCGTATTTTATTGCATATTTCGACGTTTTAGAGCGGTTTGAGTGCTTTTCGGAAACTCATTTTAGCTAAAATACTAGATTTTACACTTTAAATAAATTTACTGCAATTGAAATTATGAAAAGTAAGCAAAATTTATGATTTTCTTTTAGAAGCTTACTCATAGGTATATTTTATCTAAAAAATAGTTTTCAGAAAATCTTGAAAATGCCTTAAATGATAAAATAATTATACATTTAATATTAATTATTTACATTTTAAAATCCCTTAAATTAAATCATATTTATAGAATATTTCAATTATTTCGAAAACATAAACATAAAAACTAGAAATTAATGATTTTGCATATTTCGACGTTTAGAGGTTTGAGTGCTTTTCTGCAAAACTCATTTTTAGCTAAAATACTTAGATTTTCACACTTTAAATAGAATTCTACTGCAATTGAAATTTATGGGAAAAGTAAGCAAATTTATGATTTTCTTTAGGAAGCTTACTATAGGTATATTTTATCTAAAAATAGTTTTCAGAAAACTTGAAAATGCTTAATCGTCAAAAATGCAATAAAATAAGTTTTATAGCATTTTAATATTTATAAATTATTTACATATTTTTAAAATCCCATTAAAAATCTATAAAATCAATATTTTATAGAATATTTCAATTATTTTCGAAAAATAATGAAACATTAAAAGCTCAGAAAATGTAAAATCGTATTTTATTGATATTTCGACGTTTTAGAGCGGTTTGAGTGCTTTCTGGCAAAACTCATTTTTAGCTAAAATATTAGATTTCACACTTTTAAATAGAATTTCTCAATTAAATTTATGGGAAAAGTAAGCAAAATTTTATGATTTTCTTTAGGAAGCTTACTCATAGGTATATTTTATCTAAAAATAGTTTTTCAGAAAATCCTTGAAAATGCCTTAAATCGTCAAAAATGCAATAAAATCAAGATTTTATAGCATTTTTGAATATTTATTAATTATTTACATATTTTTAAAAAATCCCATTAAAAATCTATAAAAATCAATATTTTTATAGAATATTTCATATTATTTTCAAAAATACATGAAACATTAAAAAGCTCAGAAAAATGTGCTAAAATCGTATTTTATTGAATATTTCGACGTTTTAGAGCGTTTGAGTGCTTTCTGGCAAAACTCATTTTAGCTAAAATACTTAGATTTTCACACTTTTAAATAGAATTTCTATGCAATTGAAATTTATGGGAAAAGTAAGCAAAATTTATGATTTTCTTTTTTAAAAATTTTTTTTTAAAGGGATATTTTTTCTAAAAAAAATTTTTTTGAAAACCTTTAAAAAGCCCCCAAACGTCAAAAAAAAAAAAATAAAATAAGTTTTAACTTTTTTTATTTATAAATTATTTAAAATTTTTAAAAAAATTTAAAATTTAAAAAAAAATAAAAAAAATAAAATTTTAATTATTTTCGAAAAATACATGGGAAAATTTTAAAAACTCAGAAAAAAGTGCTAAAATCGTATTTTATTGCATATTTTGACGTTTTTTAAAAGGGGTTTTAGGTTTTTTTGGGAAAACTCATTTTTAAAAAAAAATACTTAAATTTTCACCTTTTAAATAAAAATTTTCTGCAATTAAAAATTTTTGGGAAAAAAATAACAAAATTTTATGATTTTTTTTTTGGAAAACTTACTCCCTGGTATATTTTTTTCTAAAAAAAAAGGGGTTTTTTTTAAAAAAAAATTGAAAATTTTTAAAACGTCAAAAAAAAGCAATAAAAAAGTTTTTCTTTTTTAATATTTATTAATTATTTACATATTTTTAAAAAAAAACCCCTTAAAAAAAAAAAAAAAAATCAATTTTTTTTAAAGGGAAAATTTCATATTATTTTTGAAAAAAAAAAATGAAAAATTAAAAAAAAATCAGAAAAAATTTCTAAAAAAATATTTTTTATATTTCGACGTTTTTGAACGGTTTAAATGCTTTTTTGGAAAACTCATTTTTTTTTTTTAATTTTCACACTTTTAAATAGAATTTTACTGCAATTGAAATTTATGGGGAAAAAAAGGGGGAAAAATTTTTTTATTTTCCTTTTTTTTGGGAAAAAACCATAGGTATATTTTTTTCCCAAAAAATTTTTTAAAAAAAACCCTTTTAAAAACCTTTAAAATTAAAAAAGCAATAAAATAACGTTTTATAACATTTTTTTTTTTTATAAATTATTTACATATTTTTAAAAAAAAATTAAAAATCTATAAAAAACAATTTTTTTTATAGAATATTTCATAAATTTTTTTTGAAAAAAACATGAAACATTAAAAAGCTCAAAAAAAAAGTTCTAAAAACGTATTTTTTTTCATATTTCGAGTTTTAAAAGCCCCGGGTTTTAGTTCTTTTCTGGAAAAAACATTTTTCCCCGCTAAAATCTTAATTTTTACACTTTTAAATAAATTTTTTACCAATTGAAATTTTTGGGGAAAAAAAGGAAAAATTTTTGATTTTCTTTAGGAAGCTTTTTTATGGTATATTTTATCTAAAAAAAATTTTTTGAAAATCCTTGAAAATGCCTTGAATCGTCAAAAATGCAATAAAATAACGTTTTTTAGCATTTTGAAATTTATAAATTATTTTAAAAATTTTTAAAAAAAACCCAAATTTAAAAAACTATAAAAAACAATATTTTTATAAAATATTTCATATTATTTTTCGAAAAATAAACCAAAAAGAAACAATTTTTTTTTTTTTTTTTTTTTTTTTTTTTTTTTTTTTTTTTTTTTTTTTTTTTTTTTTTTTTTTTTTTTTTTTTTTTTTTTTTTTTTTTTTTTTTTTTTTTTTTTTTTTTTTTTTTTTTTTTTTTTTTTTTTTTTTTTTTTTTTTTTCTTAAGAAAAATTTAAAATTGCATATTTGACGTTTAACGTTTGAGTGCTTTTCTGAAACATTTTCCAAAATACTTTGATTTTCCATTTTAAATAAATTTCTACGCAATTAAATTTATGGAAAAGTAAGCAAAATTTTATGATTTTCTTTAGAAGCTTACTTATAGGTATATTTTATCTAAAAAAATAGTTTTCAGAAAATCCTTGAAAATGCCTTGAATCGTCAAAAATGCAATAAAATAACGTTTTATAGCTTTTTAATATTTATAATTATTTACATATTTTTAAAAACCATTAAAAATCTATAAAAATCATTTTTTATAGAATATTTCAATTATTTTCGAAAATACATGAAACATTAAAAAGCTCAGAAAAATGTGCTAAAATCGTATTTTATTGCATATTTCGACGTTTTAGAGCGGTTTGAGTGCTTTTTGGCAAAACTCATTTTTAGCTAAAATACTTAGATTTTCACACTTTTAAATAAATTTCTCTGCAATTGAAATTTATGGGAAAAGTAAGCAAAATTTTATGATTTTCTTTTAGGAAGCTTACTCATAGGTATATTTTATAAAAATAGTTTATCAGAAAATCCTTGAAAATGCCTTAATCGTCAAAAAATGCAATAAAATCAAGTTTTATAGCATTTTTGAATATTTATTAATTATTTACATATTTTTAAAAATCCCATTAAAATCTATAAAAATCATATTTTTATAGAATATTTCAATTATTTTCGAAAAAAACATGAAACATTAAAAGCTCAGAAAAATGTGCTAAAATCGTATTTTATGCATATTTCGACGTTTTAGAGCGGTTTGAGTGCTTTCGGCAAAACTCATTTTTAGCAAAATACTTAGATTTTCAACTTTTAAATAAATTTCTACTGAATTGAAATTTATGGGAAAAATAAGCAAAATTTTATGATTTTCTTTAGGAAGCTTTCTCATAGGTATATTTTATCTAAAAATAGTTTTCAGAAAATCCTTGAAAATGCCTTAATCGTCAAAATGCAATAAAAAACGTTTTATAGCATTTTTGAATATTTATTAAAATTTTTTAATATTTTTAAAAATCCCATTAAAAATCAAAAATATTTTTTTAGAATATTTTATATTATTTTCGAAAAAAAGAAAAATTAAAAAACTCGGAAAATGTGCTAAATACGTATTTTTTTGCATATTTCGACGTTTTAGAGCGGGGTTTTTTTGGGGTTTTTTGGGAAAACTCTTTTTTTTCTAAAATAAATCACACTTTTAAATAGAATTTCTACGCAGTTGAAATTTATGGGGGAATAAGAAAATTTTATAAATTTTTTTTTAGGGAAACTTACTTTATGTTTTTCAGAAAATCCTTTTTTAAAAAACCCTTTTTCCAAAAAAAAAAATAAAATCAAGTTTTATAATTTTTTTTAATATTTAATTTAAATTTTTTAATATTTTTAAAAAAAACCCATTAAAAAACTATAAAAATCAATATTTTTTTAGAATATTTATATTATTTTCGAAAAAAACATGAAACATTAAAAAAAACAGAAAAATTTCTAAAATCGTATTTTATTGCATATTTCACGTTTTGGCTTTGAGGTTTTCTGGCAAAACTCATTTTTTGCTAAAAAATTCATTTTCACATTTTAAAAGAATTTCTACTGCAGGTATATTTTATCTAAAAAAAAATTTTTTAGAAAACCTTTAAAATCCTTGAATGTCAAAAAAAAAAATAAAATAAGTTTTTTAGCATTTTTTTTTTTATAAATTATTTACATATTTTTAAAAAAAAAAATTAAAAAACTATAAAAAACATTATTTTTTAGAATATTTCTTTTTTTTAAAAATACATGAAACTTAAAAAACTCAGAAAAAAAAGGCAAAAAAGGTTTTTTTGCATATTTCGACGTTTTAGAGCGGGGTTTTTTGGGGTTTTTTGGCAAAACTTTATTTTTTTGCTAAAATATTTTTTTTTTTCCCTTTTTTAAAAAATTTTCCCGCAATTGAAAAATTTTTGGGGAAAAAAAGCAAAAAATTTTTGTTTTTTTTGGGGAATTATTATAGGGATATTTTATCTAAAAAAAAAGTTTTTTGAAAACCTTTAAAAAGCCTTAAACTCAAAAAATAATAAAAAAATTTTTTCATTTTAAAAATTTTTTTAAAAATTTTTTTAAAAATTTTTAAAAAACCCCCTTTAAAAAACATAAAAAAATTATTTTTATAGAATATTTCATATTATTTTCGAAAAAAATAAAATTTTTTTAAACTAGAAAAAAAAAAAAAACGTTTTTTTTGATATTTCACGTTTTAGAGCGGTTTATGCTTTTCTGGGAAAAAAAATTTTTTAGCTAAAATACTTTGATTTTTTACCTTTTTTTAAAAAAAATTTCCCTGCAATTTAAATTTTTGGGAAAAGTAAAAAAATTTTATGATTTTTTTTGGGGAAATTTTCCCATAGGGATATTTTATCTTTTTAAAAAAGTTTTTCCGGGGAAAACCCCTTAAAAAGCCCCTTTTTAAAAAAACAAAAAAAAAAATAAAATAAGTTTTTTAGCATTTTTTAATATTTATTAAAATTTTTTAATATTTTTTAAAAAACCCCTTAAAAAACTATAAAATCATTATTTTTTTAAATATTTTAAATTTTTTTAAAAAAAAAATGAAAAATTAAAAAACTCAGGGAAAAAAGGCCCAAAAACGTATTTTATTGCATATTTCGACGCTTTAAAGGGTTTTAGTGCTTTTTCAAAACTCATTTTTAGCCAAAAAATTTTAAATTTTCAATTTTTTAAAAGAATTTTTCAATTTTTTAAAGGGGTTTATATTTTTTTTCTAAAAAAATTTTTTTGGGAAAACCTTTAAAATTTTTTAATCCAAAAAATTTTAAAAAAATAAGTTTTTTTGCATTTTTAATTTTTTATAAATTTTTTTTTATATTTTTTAAAAAAAATTTTTAAAAATCTATAAAAATCATTATTTTTATAGAATATTTCAATTATTTTCGGGGAAAAAAAATGAAAAATTAAAAAAACCCCGAAAAAAGTTCTAAAATCGGTTTTTTTGCATATTTGACGTTTTGAGGGTTTGAGTGCTTTTCTGGCAAAACTCATTTTTTAGCTAAAAATTTTTTTTTTCACACCCTTTTTAAAAAGAATTTCCCTGCAATTGAAATTTATGGGAAAAATAAGCAAAAAATTTTTTTATTTTTTTTTGGGGAAACTTATTATAGGTATATTTTATCTAAAAAAAAATTTTTTGAAAAAACCTTGAAAAGTTTTTAAAACAAAAAAAGCAATAAAAAAAGTTTTATAGATTTTTTAAATTTATTTAAATTTTTTTAATATTTTTTAAAAAAAAACCCTTAAAAATCTATAAAAAATTATTTTTATAGAATATTTCATATTATTTTCGAAAAAAACATGAAAAAAATTAAAAAAACCCCAAAAAATTTTTAAAAAAAGTATTTTATTGCATATTTCGAGTTTTTTAAACGGTTTTAGTGGTTTTTTTGGGAAAACTCATTTTTTAGCTAAAATAAATTTTCCCCTTTTAAATAGAATTTTTTTCCGCAAAAAAAATTTATGGGAAAAATAAGAAAATTTTTGGGTTTTTTTTTAAAGCTTACTTTATAG